>PVKM010034430.1:0-15555 GCA_004027735.1 Carollia perspicillata
TTAATGTGGGTGAGGACTATTACATTTTTCGTCTCATGCTCCTTTTGTAGGTCAAAGGGAAGGTGATTTTTATCACATATAAATCCATATTTCCCCTTTGTTTTCATTTCAATTCAATAAAACCTGCAATGTGGTGTATTCCGGGAGGCAAAGTGGGTGGGGTGTTTTCAATTTTTTAAACCTAAATCCATAGTGATAATAATTAATCCTGACTCATACATATGCAAACATTGTTTCCTTTATATACATATATTTAAATATATATATATATATTTAAATATATACAAAGAATATAAATATATGTTCATTGCAGCATTATTTACAAAAGCCAAGATTTGGAAGCAGCCAAAATGTCCATCAGTAGATGAGCAGATAAAACAACTCTGGTGTATTCACACAATGGAATACTACTTGGCAGTAAAAAAGAAGAAAACGTTACACTTGGCAACAGCATGGATGGACTTGGAGAACATTATGCTAAGTGAAATCAGCCAGTCAGAGAAAGACAAATACCATGTGATTTCACTCTATGTGGAATCTAATGAACAAACTGAACTAACAACAAAATAGAGACAGATTCGTAGAGAGCAGGCAGACAACTCTAGGAGGAGGTTTGGGGGATGGAGGGATCAAGCAAGAAAGAAAAAGGACTCATGGACATGGACAACAGCATGGTGATTGAGGGGAGAGGAGGGTGGGCAGAGGTGGAAGAGGGTATAATAGAGATAAAGGTAATGGGAAACATACAATAACAATAAACTATTAAAATGCAAAACAGGTAAATATGTATGTATACAAATAATGTGCATATTTTCCTTACTGTATGTGACATTCTCTGGTTAGTTTTTTTCTAGTCTTTTTTAAAAAATGCTGATTGCAAAGCATTATTGAGATTTCATGACCTGGCCCATCTGCTTCCCAAGGACCACTGGGAGTATCTTCCTCAATGGTAACTGACCCCCGCTACTCTGGCCGGTTTCAAATGGCTGGGTACCTGATACAGGTGAAGAGATCCTGGTCCCGACATTATCATGGCACAATCGGGGGGAAAACTAAAATATGTTTTCTTCCTTTCCCTCCTCACATTATAGAACACCCTGCTGGCCTCTCCCCAAAGTATATTGCAGAAGGACCACCTCCCAGCCCCTCCACCACCACCACTCCCGTCCGGCCACAATCAGTTCTCACCTGGGCCCCAGCAAACCCCGAGTGCTCTTCTTTTTACTGCTGTGCCCCTTGACACCCTTTGTCACCAAGGAGCCAGTGTGACCTGGTCAGAATGTAAGTTACATTATGTCACTTTTCACTGAGCACCCACCAGAGCCTCCTCCCACATCGCATGTCAGTCCAATCCAATCAAACAGATTCCCTGCCTCACCTGATCCTTCACTGTGGCGCCTGAACCTGCCCGCTCTTCATGCTGCCTTCTCCGTCTTCCCCTGCCCCTCGCCCCTGCCCGTAGCCTTCAGCCTCAGACCAGCCACTTTATTTGCCCACAATAATCAAGCCCCACCATGGGGCATTCTCCATTGTCTGGAGTCTTCCTCCCAAACTTCTCATGCAATACAATTTAGTTATTTTTCATGCTCAGGGCTTATTATTTCCCACCTGAAGAATGTAAGCTCCGCCAGGGGAGAGATCTTCATTTCAGCCATCGGAGTACCCTGAGAAGCTAGGAGAGTACTTGACGCTTTTCGGGTGCTTTTTAAATACTAGTGGTTGAATGAAAAGCATGCTGGGTCTCTCCGCTAATACTGTCAATAACACGTGCTACTCTCGCCTCCACACGTATATACACCAGGCGCACGGCTCCATTTTTTCCAAGTATGCCCGGCATAGATTTAACATGATTTAATGTCAACTTTATAAGGTGAGATCGGGAGGAAAAAGTGATGATGCTAATCACCTCTGTACTGAAGTTAGTAGGGCTTATGTGATAAATGTTGTTCAAAAAAATTCCCCCTTTCTAAGGAAGTTTAATACCTCTCTCAGGCTCTATTTCTACCATAAACCAACCAAATATTCACAACAGGTATCCAATGCATGTTTTACAGGAGAAGAATTAAAAAATGCCTGCTTAGACATTTTAGAAAGCGATTTCTATACCACGGAAATTACAGGTTGTTGGGGACTCAACGAAATGAACGTCATGTTACCTAAAGCTGGTCCAGAGAGAGCCAGTTTGCTATGTGGGGTCTTTTCATGCCCTCCTGAAGCACTCTGGCTTGGCAACTTGCCTTCAGGATATTCAGATATACCCACTCGAGACCATCCAGGTGACATTTTTTTATTATAAACCCACAGACCAGTAGGCACAAGAGTTGTCAACGCGAGTCCCTTTCATGATCGTTTTCTGCCCATGTTAGCGGAGGTTTTCCCATCGCGGCCATGATCATCATGTGTGCAATCAGTTAGAATTTAATTCGGTACAGGATTAAGCTGGAAGTCTGCGCCCAAGCCTTCCCCTAGGGTAATGCCACCGAGCGTTCGCCAAAGCTGGATGCTGGGTTCGGGGATCAGGAGGGGCAGAGGAAAGCCCAGAGTGGAGAGGGACTGCCAAAACAAAGGTTGGCCCGCTTGGGCCTGTCTGCATGGTCCCCTTCCCATCTGTAATATCCTGGACGACCAGTTTATTTTCAGAAATTAATCTTTCCTTTAGTACACATCACATTTTGCAAAAAAAAAAAAAAGGCTTACATAAAAATGTCCATAGAAAAGTTGTGGTGGCGTACATTGTAAGTGCATGTATATATTATAGAAGGCAGAGGGAGAGAAATAAAATCCGGTTCACATTTCTTCTCTTGGGCAGATTCCCACAGCCACTCTGCCAAACACCAGCCCATTTGCTCTCTGCTTTGTTTCGCTCTCTTAGGAAGCAGTCAATTTTGTATGACTGAGATTTAGAGAAGTTCTCAGGTGGTCTTGTGCTGAAGCACTTACATATCATTATTCTACATTAGTTAGC
This sequence comes from Carollia perspicillata, assembly GCA_004027735.1. Classification (NCBI taxonomy): domain Eukaryota; kingdom Metazoa; phylum Chordata; class Mammalia; order Chiroptera; family Phyllostomidae; genus Carollia; species Carollia perspicillata. Next base: position 2,966 of record PVKM010034430.1, read on the forward strand.
TCTTCTGGGTTTTGTTTAATTTCGTAACAAACCATCTTTAACATAAAGTGGGGGAAAACATCCGTGCAACGTGTTTCCCTTGGTTGAAAGACACTGTGCTATAAGCTAAGAACACAAACCTTGGGTTAGGTTGCCCGGGTTCAAATCCCAACTCTGCCACTTTTTTATTAGCTAGGCAAAATTGACTCTAGACTTTTTTCTCTGTGGATAATAATAACACCTTTATAAGGATATTTTAGGATTTAAGTTAAACAGTACTGCATTAGTCTGCTCAGGCTGCCGTAACACACTACTACAGCCTATGTGGCTTAATCAACATTTATCTGCCCACAATTCTGAAGGCTGGAAGTCCACGGTCAATATGTTGGCATAGTTGGTTTATGATGAGGCCTTTCTTCCTGGCTCCATGCAGTCATGGGCCTGCCTCTTCTTGGAAGGGCCCCATCCTATTGAAGCAGGGCTCCACCTTTATGACTTCACAGGACTTTAATTATTTCCTTACAGGCCCTGTCTTCAAAGACTCACGTTGGGGGTTAGAGCTTTCACACGGGAATCTGGGAGGACGCAATCCCCTCCATAGCAAGCACATAGAAACTTCACGATAAATACTCGATGCTACTTCCTGATACAGTTTTACTCCTCTCTCAGATGTGTGCATGAATCATAGTTTCAACTTTCATCCTTTCAGCTGGCTAAATTTCCAGTTTATAAGCAGAGGCAAACTTGCATGGGTAAAGCCCAACGAGTGAATTCATTTAAAATGACAGCGAAGGGTTCTAGCAGGGTGACTTAAACAGACATATACAGTTTACCCGATGATTTGGGTCATGCCACTTGTCATTGCCCAGTGGCAGCAAACTATGGCCTGCGGGCCACATGCGGTCTGTGGCTCGCATTTATATAGCATGTGAGCTAAGAATTTTTCTTATATTTTTAAAGCATGGCAAAACAAACAAACAGACCCAAAAGAAGATGTGACCAAATCTCATGTAACTCACAAAGCCAAAAATAAGCCCCAACTATCTGACCCTTTACTGAGTTTGCTCACCTCTGCTCTGTAGTAGGGGTTTAATTCAAACCCTTCATGTACATCTATTCTTATATCTAATGTGAACACGTGAGTTTTCTTCTGTCCTCGGCAAAGTTTTACCTGTTTCCTCCCACAGGTTTTACCTTACGTATTTGGGAAGAAGTAGTTCTATAGCATCTAGCATGTCTCACCAGCTTCTGGCAAATGTGTTGCGTATAACCTTAACTTTTATGTTTTGGTTACTGTGACCCAGTGATGGCCTAGGAAGGGAGTAAAGTCATGGTTACTTTTCCTGTTTGATGTCTCTAATGGTCCGGCTGGGTCTGGGATTACTTTCTACCCTTGGTTTGTCCATCTTTAAAAGCTTTTCCTCTTCTCCTGCTTCTAATCTGACATGGGCTGGGGAAAGACGAAGAAAAAGAAATCTCTATTAAGGCCCATGAGTCGAGTTCCTTTTCTATGAATCAAGTCCTATTAGATTCTTTTCGTACATTAGCTTCCTTAATTCTCATAATCTATTTTTACAGCTAAATGTCATTACTTCTCAGAAGGGTTAATCTACTTGAATTCAAGCCCAAATCCTTCTGGCCCCAAAATTCCAGGCTTTTCATCAAGGAAACCAAAAAACCTGGCTGACTTGAACTCTAAGTAACAGAAGTAAACAGACTAAAACGATGCTTTTGTAAATATATCTCCTGGTGTGGAAGAGTTCTGGGACATCTGCTCTGGTTTCTTCTCAGCTCTTAGCTGTGTTCCAGACACTTACGTTGTCTGACAAACAACTTCCAAATCAGAGGGGTGTTGTGATAACACTTTCCTTGTTCAAATGCCATCCCCTTGGAGGCCATTCATGCAATACACTCAGTCGAAGACACATATTGATAAAGCATGTATACTTACAATGCCAGAGAAGGTCCAAATGAGTACAGCGATGGAATGACAGCCCATATTTAGTGTTATTCCACATGTAACACCTCATGTAAAGGTATGTACGTATGTGACTATTCACACGCATTTCTGCATGTGATATTCAGAGCATTTCTGTTGCTTCTGTCTTACTCTTCCAGACTTTGCCCTTCTGCAGGTGTTAAGCTAAACACTTGGATGACATCTGACTCCCATGTCCTCTCTAGTCATCTAAATAACATAAAACCGTGCGCAGAACTGTACCCGTCTGAAACGAACAGGAGAAGCTGAATCATCATGGTGACACAGGTTGACTAGAAGGCAGGCATCCGAAGCAGAGGATTGAATAAACACATTATTTTGGAGATTTTGAAAAATTACCCAATATCATGCTACCTAATTGGCTAACCATTTTCATTTCTGTATCATTATTACATAGGTGCTATTAGGATTGAATTTGCACCATAACATGCGTTCACAAAAAGGAAGAACCATGTCTGCGCTGCACCAAATTACCCAGAGATTCAGCTTCAGGCAAAGTCCGACAAGCTCCCCAGAGCAGGGGAGACCGCTGGCTCTCTGCTGTAGGGATACAACAATGATACCCAAGCACTGCGTTTTCCTCTCCAGTGTTTTTCAGGAGCAGCTCACCACTGAAGTAGGTGAAAAGATATTTAGGGAGTTGGAAACCTACCTGATCTCTCTTTCTGGGTTTCTTTTCCCCTGAGGAGCAGGGGGCCTCCCTGTTCTCTCCCTTTATTGGGAAGGATTGGGTTCCAGATGGGAAGCAGCAGGGGGTTAAAGACCCTCCTTTCCTGGAGCTGGGGTCCCAGAAGACTGAGCTCCGGTACAGTCCTCTGCTAGGGTAAGCTGGCAGCGTGCAGTCTAAGCAGCTAACAAGAGAGACATTTCTCTTATAAAAAGATGTAGAAATTGATGGATTCCCCACACTGAAGTGACCTCTGCCTCCCCTGAGGAGGTGGCCTCAGAGAGGTAGAAGTGCTTGAAAAGGAAAGGCTGTGGGCACCCCAACAGGAGATGAACTCTGGGGACTGTGCCTCCCAGCCCCCCCACCAAAGTTCCCAAACCAGCTGAACGCAAGGCCCCACTGCTAGGGACTACAAGGCTAGTGGACATCACCATGGCAACCTAAAGATGAGAGTCTTTTCCTCATTTTCTAGATACTACAAGAAATTCTCATATTCTTGTACAACCCAGAGGAACAGAGAGTCCTCAGTAATAACCGAAATGGATTTTCAAAAACAACGTGTTTTGATTTGAAAACAATAAAGGACTATGGTCTGTCTCCTAACGCTGGGCTTGTGGACCGAAGGTTCATACAAGTACATCGCTAGGGAGACTTCTCTCCACAGTCAAATCAGAGGACTCTCCCAACCCCTGATGGAGCCAGTGCTGCTCTGAACCAGGGACACCAAGATCTATGTCAAAGAAGGCCACCGAGGCCTGAACCATGAAGTTCACGTTCAGAATGGTCCCCAGTTTATCGTGAGCTCCTCTGACTGGTGTAAGGAAATATCACCATGTCCTCTGTGCTTTCCAGTTCCCTTGCTACAACTTCAATAGGACTGCAAAAGGGACTCTTTAGTAGCCTTATCAGCCCTTAACTCTGAGTTCACACAAAGCATGTTTCTGGCTTTCCCGGATCTTTTGAATCACTGGAGAATAAAAATACTGCTGACTCTCCTCACTACAGCACAGCAGCAACGCCTGGGGCAGGATTCTGCAAGTCTCAGACTGTGTTTTCTCCGTCCTTGCCTCTGTTTTCAGGGCCCTCTTCTCGTTGGCCTTTCCCTCAGAGACCCTAGCGCTGCCCTGGGCTTCTCTTCCTGGCAGCTTCCATCCCCGATTTTTCTCTGGACAACTTACTTTGCTGAGTCTAATTCCTGCAAGGCTCTATCCTAGCCGGGGAAGGACATGAAGAAACACAGGGAAGCACTAGGAATCCTAAGGTACCAAATGCCAGAAACACAAACTGAAATACCTTATCGGCTCCGGGAATCCAAAGAATATGTTTATGAAACATTAGAAGGAGGAGAGGGATAAAAGCAGGCCCGAGAACAACAGGAGCTTCTCCCCAACTCTTGTCTCTGCTTCAGTCTCTTGACAGGAAATCAGTTTTTCCCTAACAGCAGACGCATGGCCTTACAGCCACTAACAACAGCTCTCGGGTTGTATATGTTCTGGCTTCCCAGACTAAGGGGGACTGAATCTTTTACTTCCAGTCAAAAGCACACACACTCAGAACTAAAGTAAACAAAAACCCAAGAAGGATTCTAATTAGCTAGGTTTGGGTCACATGTCCATTCATAATAAGCTAGAGAATTGTGATCAGAAGGAAAAATACTTATAATTGGCTGGTTTGGATCACATGGAATGGGGCAAAGGGATCCTGTAAGAAAACGGAATCTCCTAAGATAGCCAGGCGGATACACGGAAGCATTTTCTCAGAGAAAGAAGAGTTCCTCACAGATAATAACATAAATATCTGTATGGACACATGGGAACACTTGGGGGTGTCTACTGAGCAGAGCACTGGCACAGATGTTTGCACACGTTTCACCTTGTAGTTGCCCTTGGAAGGTCCAGGTTGCCACATTTGGAGGAGGCCCCAAGCACATGTGGTGGTATTCTTGGTGCAGTGGCAATTCACCAACTGAGGCAGAGGCCCTTTAATAGTTAAACAACTGGTATGTCTGCATGGTTGTCTGTACCAGTGTGTGCTGATAGCGTTATTAGCCTGGAAGATACTATGATTCTCTGTAACTTGGTTTTCTTCACTTAGAAAAATCTAGTGAACACTTTTCTAGGGTAAATTACATTTCAATGCACAAGAATTTTCTAACTGGTCTTGGGTGATGAGCTCTAGGCGGGCCACGATATCAATCTTTTCACCTCTTTCCGCGCCCAGGTGGGCCTGCGTCACCACTGCCTGGAATAGTCACTTCAGACCAACTTGATTGTTTCCCATCGTACGTGATGAAAACACTGTCATTTCCTTCTTGGGCCATGATGTAAAAAGGGTTGGGAAGAACCACTTTATACCATGGTTTCTAATTGTCCCATTTTATAGCTATAATATGGTTAACTTAACCAGTCCCTTATTAGTGGTCTTTCACATTGTTTCTCTTTTTTTTCAATATTTTATGATATTTGTAGTGGAGGTTTTATATATATAATATCCACATATACATTATATATATATATATATATATATATATATATATATAACTATGTATATATAGTTTATAGCAGCTTTTTGAGACAAGCTTGAAAAACAGAAATTTTGATACACTGGGTCCTATTTAAAACCACGGTGTATCAAATTTTTGTACTTTTCTAGACTACTGGTATGTGCATCTATGTTCCATGACCTTATTAGCGGTGAGTCTCAATCTATACCTCGATGCCTCTGTGTCTTGCTGAAAATCATATTTATCTCACTTGAGTGTGATGTGGATCAAAGAGAGAACTTGGAACAATTCTTAGCTCACTGTGACCACTCATTAAATATTGGCTATTTTCTTTAGTAGTGGTAGTTTTTGTTATTCCAAAGTATGCTAATTTACATTCCCCACATATATATAAGGATATCTTTTCTCCCCACAATCCTAAAGGCATTGGGAATTAAATTCTTTATAATTAGTGCTATACTATAATAGGTGCATAAATATTTTCCTTTCAGAAAAATGCACTTCAGTTGCTCATTGAATTTATAAGATCACAAATCTTTGATAGACATACTTTTTCTCTTTTGCTCATTTTCTATTAGTCTGTTGTCTAAGTCAGCTAATTCAGGGGTATTTTTAAAAATGAAACATTTTCAGGGAGTCCTAGGCAGCCTACTTCCCCATTTGTGGTAAAAGGAAAAGTAGACAGGCTAAAGTAACAGGAATCTCATGGATGTGCTGTAGATGGGCAATTGTGGTTTCACCACTTTGCCCATTGTAATCACCTGGGGAATTTTAAAAGCCAGTGATGACTGGGCCACGCCCCCAGAGATGGCAATTTAATCGGCCTGATTTAATTACCTGACAGAAGGATTGTTGAAAACTCCCTGGGCGATTCTAGTGTGCAGCCAGAACTGGGAACTGCGGTGTAGGTGGGTACTGACTAATGTGGGGTCAGTTGGGTGTGTCTGCGAGGCCAGGCTAGACAGAATGACTTTCATAATCAGTCGGCTCTCCAAGCCAACTGAGCTCATTGCTACAGTGTAAATTGGCTGTAAAGTCTTTTAAGACTGAAACCTAAACATCCAATTCATCTACACTCTGCAATATCTTGAAATTTTTGTTCTGCACAATTACTTTCATTTTCAAAATTGTCTTTTTCTTAACTGTCAACCTACAGGTTGCACTCACATTTGGGTAGAGGAAAAGATCGCAACGTAGCAGAAGTTTCACGTCCTTGATTTTGTTTCTGCTGGGTTTTGCTGCCTAGTGAGGAAGCAAACAATCACAGAAAGATGAAACACATACACAACAGATCGGATAACATGTGCCCTGCATACAACGACTTTGATCTTTTGCCTAGTTCGACTGTAAGTGTCTTGCGATTTGAAGGAAAGACTACTGCACTTGGACTAAAGACTGAAATTGTCCTTGAACTAGAAATATTCAACCACAATGTCTTTTCAAGGGAAAGATTTAAGAGCAGCTTCAAAGAAGTCAGAAATTTAAGAGAAGGACAAGAAGATGCTGATGTGTTAGGAAAGTCTACATTATTTGCTTCTGTGGTTTTGAAGATGTAAATAGAAACAGCTATGGCAAAGAAGTTCTATAATTAGTTTGCATCCTGATGCCAAAAGTTGCTTATTACAGAGCTTTTAATAGTATATATAAAAACCACTGTTTAAAACTCTTGGTTTGAATTTTCTGGCACTTGAATGAAAAAATTAGTGTTTTCAAGCTTTGTGGCTTCTCTAAAGTCATGTGCTAAATAAGAAGCCCTCTGTTGCACAACAGTTTTTGGAAATGTTGGATGCACTGGTGACTTTCTTTTCCTTGGGCATAGTTTTCTTGAAGAGTCAGAGCATGAGTTTAAGTCAGAAATTAGCTGAATTACTGATCTACACTGTGGGTGTAGTTACGGGCAGACACTGGTATTTAGACCAAGCAAATGTGCTCTTTAAGCCCAGTGACCTTGCCCAGTTGTTCTCCCAAAACCACAACAGAGAACACTCTTGCTCTGTTAACCACACCTCCCTGAAGAAACTGCCACCTAGAAGGGTGCCTTTCAGCCTATGTCCAGCAGCATTATGGGGCAACCACATCCTGCCCTGAAAAGTGTATCCTCATCCTTTCCCCTCAAACCAAACTGCCAGTCAGCATCCAACCCCTCTCCCGAGCTCACTAAATGGGCTGTTTCATGACTTGTTTTCTCACTATGGTGAATTCTTTGTCCACCTGAATCCTATGGGATAGGAATCAAATCTGGAGAAAGATAGGCAAAACCCACCACCCCAACCAAATTTTATCCAGATGAAAAGTAGGCCAGGTCAGAATAGAGAAACTAAATTATGCCTATATTTGAAAGAACAGAGTATTACTGAAGAATAGCAAGCAATATTAATGAAATTTTTGAGTTCCCATTTAACATTCTGCTTAAAAGTTTCAGAAAAAAATTTTAATAGTAATAGTGACGGATAAAATCAAATACAACGAATCAGGTCAAACTACAATTATATTACTCTTCACATATTAATAAAAAAGAAAGAGTTTTGGCTTAGCCTCCTGGATAACAGAGGGAGAAAATCTAGCCCAGTAAACCCTCTGATTTGCAGAGGTAGTAGTGAGCTTTAGAGGATACCTTATAGAAAGTAGTTAACCAAGATTAGTTCTGGGTTCCTCCAAGAATTCAGGATGCCCCTTCACAATCATTGTTGGATTCCCCAGAACTCACTAGAACCGAGGCAATAGAAACAGAAAACCTTCCACCAGGGGTTCTCAACCTTTTTTACTTCTCAGAATTGTCTGTAAGCATTTTTTTATTACCCATCCCTGGGGATCACCTTAGAACGTCTGAATCAGTATCTCTGGTGGTGTCTGTTTTAATGAAATACCCACACATGTTCCTGATGCACAGCGAAGTTGAGCAGCTCTGAATTTAGGCAAATAGAAGTGGTCAGTTTCCCTGCAATAACTATTTTCTAAGGGTTAGGAAACTAGAGATTTTTTTTTTTTCAAATAAGCCTAGATCATCTTAGAAGTTCCAAATCACTCAAGATGTTCTAATGAACAAGACTGGCTGGAGAAAGGACACTATAATTATAAGGGGTTTCTGAACATTAAAGATCTGTGCCCTTGAAAGCATTATTCCAACTGAACTTTTCCTGCAAGAACTAAGTTTGAAGATGAATGTGTTTTTATTGTTTGCCATTTTTACAAAAAACTGTAACTCCAATCAACTTTTAAAAACTTCTGTTTTCTGTAACTATACTCTACATGTAAATATCTTTCTTTCTATATTTTCCTTATTACAAATAATTTCCAAGAATGTCTTCATTAGAAAGTATTGCCCAAATTATAATCATACATTCATAAGTAAATTTTATACCATTTATTTGATGAAAAAGAGTGTATGTTGGAGGAGAAGTTTGGGTTAGACTAATATTTTTGAGCCTTCATAGACATCATTTTTGTAAAAGGTTGGTTATTATTCTTTCCATTTTGCTGTTGAAAGAAACTGAAGTTCAGATGAAGAGAAATCAACACCACCATACTTGTGGGTAAGTAATAGAGTCAGGATTTAAACTTAGGTCCTGATGATTCCGTAGCTCATATGTTTTAAATTGCATTATGCTGGACCAATCCGGAGAGAAGCAAATGTCCTTCCTTAATCATTAAAACCATATACTTTAATAATTTATATCCTAGAGGATTATTCTGTGTTCACAGCACAGCCATAAAAATTGAATTTGTAATAAGACCTTTTCATCTCTCTTACTTTCCTACTTTTCATGAACGATTATACACTTTAAGGGATTTATAAGTCAGTCTAATTTCTTTATAAACATACTATCTTCTTAACTAACTAAAAAATCAGACAAAAGGGTAAGTTATATGGGGGTCAAATTATTGTCTTTTTATGGACAAAGTTTAGGCTGAAGGATAAATCAAGAGGAAAATGGGCCTCTTATGATTAAGACCCAGTTTTAAACAGACTTATTCACTCACCCAGGCACAGGCACCTCCTGAACACCTGAGGCTGGAAGGAAGAGATACACATGTGTCTTCGGTATCCAGGCTCCCTTACATGAGAAAATGAAGAGGAAAAGTCTAGGTAGCTCCCAGCACACTGGTCAGATAAATTACTCCACCCAGAGTTGAGAAAGTCCCACATGGCTATAGCTATAGTTTCCTTCTCCTGGGGGGTGGCCAGGGAAGAAATCAGAAGTAGGGAAAACTGTACCAGGAGGTTCTTCATATGCTTAATAAAAATGTGTAAGGAATCATCTATGGATTTGACCGTGTGTAACGCGTGTCCACGTTTTTGTGTGTATCATACACAGGATTATTATACACAGCATCATACCCATGGTATGTAATCATTATGCCCATGTATAATGCGCATCCTTATTTTCCCCTCAAAAACTTGGGCAAAAAAGTGCACATTATACACGGCAAAATACAGTAAATGTAAACGTTATCACTGTGTGTAAAGAAGAAACAGAAGACTAGCAAAACACACTCGGGTACTTCCAATGCAGTGTATAAGAGGGAAAATAAAAAGCCTCGTATGGAAAACTGTTTAATAACAGTGTCTCTAGTATGTGTTAATAAAGCAAATATTAAACTGAGGGGTAGAGGTGACATGAAATACTGTCATTTGGTGTCAGAGAAGTTAATGGGGACATTTCTGCTGTACTTTTAAAAATTCCGTGATTGCTTTTTATTGCCTCCATCTCTCTTTGTAACATTTGCTTTAAATTCAGGTATCTTTGAAGACACCTTTCTCACAACAGAAACCAAAATTCCTCCTCACCCCAGACCCTCAGCTCTGCAGTGAGACACGCTGCAGAAATGACAGCGTTGTCCGCGTGATTGGCGGTTTTTAAAAAAATCTTCTTTCATACATTGGAAGGAAGACTTTTCACCATTTATGATCATTTCACATAGAATTTAATTTGTTAAATAAATTCTAACAATTTCTTACTCTTCGTGAGTGTTTAGTTTACACTTGAGAAATGGTGTGTAACATTAAGGCAGATTCTGAATTAGCTTAAACCAACCTCCTAAAAAGTTTTTACATGGGATTCCCTAAATTTGAGACAATATTTGTTTGATGTAACATTTTAAAAATCAGAGAAATACTAGAGCTGGAAGCCGTTGGTTCCAATGACCTCATTTTGTAGATAAGGAAACTAGGACTTCAAAAGGTGGACAGTACAAAGATCACGTAATAACTTGTTTGGTAGAAATGGAGCTGGAAGAAGCTCTTTTAACCTCTGAAAAGACTTTATAACACTAATTGCCTTATTTTCCCATTTACTTTTATACTACTGATGACTAGTTTAAAGACTCTACCTCTTAAAATGGTATTTCTCAATCCGTGTTGCTTTGTTTTGCAGTTCAATTCGATAGCACAGCTTTTATTTTATCTTTTTTAATCCTGTGCAATTTTACAGAAGGAGGGAAAATGTATTTTATTGTTTCTCTTGCTACTTTTATACCACATGGAGGAAAATCACGTGGTACCAAAGTCTCACAAAGCATTTGCCTCACCCCAACTCAGCTCTAACTTTGGTATGTAATTGGAACTTTGTGAGGGCGATAAGGGGGGCCTTCTATTCACTGTTTCAGTTGGGGGCTGTTTCCCCTGGCTTGCTATTTCATTTCTCTTTGCCTCTCATTACCCACATTTTGCAAATGTCACAAGTGGCAAAGGGGTTCCTTTGCCACTTCCAATGGGACTCCTCAGATTGGGGGAATCAGCTCAGGTTACAGAGTTGGGTACAGTTATGTTTATTTACTGTTCTGTGCTAAAAAGCTAAAATGTCCCTGCCTGTTTATTACATTAGAAGAGGTTTAAGTGCATTTCCCACTGAGAAGCCCTTGTTTTCAACTTGGCCTCGAGTAACTGCAAAATCTCTGGGGATGATTCTGTTCTCCTAGGTTCTCCTTGCAGTTGGATTGTGAAAAGCAAATCTGCTTCTTGTCTGGTGCGCTTGGAGGTTTCCTCTCTCTTGTGTTCCCACTTGATGTAAAAACCTGCTCAACTGCTGCAGATCACAAGACAACACTCTTTTCCTAGCCAAGGATGTTCACATTCACCAAGATTAATGAGATGGCCAAATTTATCTTTCAGAATTGGAAATGGTTTTATCTCTCTCAGCAATGGTTTTCATCAATGCGATGCAGCCATCATACTTTTCCAACAGAACCGGGCGTGACTGTTTAGAAATATCTTGATGGAAAATAAACTGTGACACGCAACATAACATAGCATATGTCAACACAGTGGGAAACAACAGCTTCGCTGGCGTGAGAGAGACCGGGCTTGGACGAGTGACAAAGGCAGCATCTGAGGATCCAGCCTGCCAGAGGAGAGGGACACATCCTGCCCTTCTCAGGAGCACGTTCGCTGTGACAGAGGACCCACCGAGCAAAGAGGACAGAGGGATGAATGCAGGAAAGGGACCCACTTTCCTGTTACTCTCCTCTCGCTCCGCTCATGGCTCCGGCAGATGCCCACGTAGTGGAGTGCAGCCTGAATCAGCACCTTCCAGGCTCTCGGGACAAGAACCGTGGAGTTATTATTGCCACGCCACACTGACTGCGCAGAAAATAGTCCCATAATTGCAGCAGGATTACATTTTTAACAATGAATTATTGATTCATGTCTGTTGCTTCTACAAGGGTGGACCCAACCCAGCTATTTGAATTTATTTGAATTGGCAATTTAAAACACGCTTTCTAAATGTCTCCCTCCATCCCATCTTTTTTGTCTTTTCACATCCTTCAACCAACATAAAAAGGGAGTCCTTGGGTCCTGTTAGCGAGCCAAACTGTATGCTCGATGCATTAGGGTTATGTGGGGTATAGGATCTAAGGGAAACAAGAAACAATTTAACAATCAGATTTGGTCCAAGGGGAAGCAGTCTTTGGCTTGGCGCCTTAATGGGCAAAGGGAACGATGCAGCGAGGATTATAAGTCACTCATTCCCCAATTAGATCTCATTTTCCCTGACAGCACAATAAAACCATGTCTCCACGCAGCAGTAAAATTCATATTCCACAGATCAGTCAAGTTCTTTATTGCTGATTAGGTTTCCCGAATACAGAAAGTTCGGTAGTAGCCCTGATGGAAGACCTTCACATGTGATGGATGGAGAGTTCGAACCTTGGTTAATAGTACTATTTCCATTTAGGTCTCCAAGATTGGCCAAATTGAACTTGAAATGAGGTGTCAGCATTTCCAACCTGGCCATTCTTAGGCCTGAACCTCCACCAGCATTATGGAGCTGCACGTGGAAGGTGAGTGGCAGTGTAGCATTTGGGAAAGGCCGTCAGGTTTGGATTTGGGTTCTGATCTGTCCGGAACCATGCACGTCATTCCAGGATGAAGAGTGTTGCCTTCCCTCCACCCAAGTGAACCCATTATGGTTCTAGGAACAGGACATAGCAAATGCTCTAAC
>PVKM010034431.1:0-15573 GCA_004027735.1 Carollia perspicillata
CGTGGAGAAGGAACGGGAATCTCCGGTGTCTCGGTGTTCCTTGAACTTCTAGTCCAGCAGCTACGTCCTCTCCCTCGGGAGGGACTGGCCCTGCTGTACCTGCTTGTCATTCTTCGAGGTCTCATCTCCCTAGCCACGCCCACCTGTGCATTTGTCCTCCTGTCGAGAGACATAGATTACTGTGGGGACTTGCTGTGGAAAGAGTAACTCTTCTTTTAAAGACCTTATTTATCTTTATAGAGAGAAGAAGGGGGGGAGAAAGAGAGGCAGGGAAACATCTGTGCAATAGAGAAACATCAATTGGCAGCCTCCCATAACCTACCCTGACCAGGAATCAAACCAGCAACTTTTCTCTGTGCAGGACGATGCCCAACCTACTGAGCCACACTGGTCAGGGCTGAAGTAATTCTTCTTAATCAGCTACCTCAGTCCATTAAGATGTCAGGCACCCAAGGGTGCCTCATAAAACCGCTACTGCTGCACTGAGGCTGCTGCTTCGGTACCCTCACGGCCACTGTCATCTGTCAGGTGCGAGATGCCCAGTGGGATTCCTGGGTTAGCCAGCACCATCTCCTACTTTTCCTTAGTCTTGACAGATGACCTAGTGGCTAGTCGGTCCCTTGTCTTGGGTTTGGAGCTGCTGGGAGGGGCTCTCTGTGCAGGACTCCCAAGCCAAGGGCAGTGTGCGCGTACACCTGCCTGCCCTCAGGGCCAGCAGGAGAGCAGATGACTTCTGTGGGGATAGTCACACTTTGGTGGGCAGTTTATTTCTTATTTCAAATAAAGTAGCTACAACTCTCCCCTTCTTTGAGGGCTCTCAGCTCATCACAAATTCTTATGGAGGCTGAAGAAGTATCGGGTTGTACTGGTACTTGTTTTGCTTTCTGAGGCTGTGTGTTTTCTTGTATATGTACATACACATACATGCACGTACACACACGTGCAAGGAGAGGTTCGGCGTGGGGTCTGAATCTGGGTGGACCTCAGGATTCTGTGCCCTTGTCCCCGCTCCTGGGTCAGGGATTCTGCATGGCGTATTCCTGTCCCCTGGCACTCCTGGATAGAATCCATCTGGGGTAACTAGTTCGGGGTGTGGCTCACCAAGTGTGACCCCTGTTTCCCCAGGCAACTTGGACCTCCTCTTCATGCTGACATGGTGACCATGTGCGGGCCGGCCAAGGGCAGCCACCGCCAGACTGAAAACCTGAGCTACAGATTGGCTGACAAGTAAGAGCCTTCTTCCCCGAGAGTGAAGAACTTGGCCCGGATGCTCAGTCTCCTTCCTTTCTCCGCTGCCCTCCCCTGCTCACTAACCCCACTTCCTTGCACTAAGGAGGTGTTCTTTTCCGCATCATTGGCCTGAGCCTGCTGCACGTCATCTCCATGTGTGGTGCTCAGTTGAGAACCTGAGACCAGAGTGGTCAAGGGAAGGTCTGACCAGCACCCAGTCAGTGCGTTGAGAGAGGATCCCATGGCCACTGCAGGCAATGTCCCCATTTATACATTCCAGTCCAGGGTTTATTTTCCTAACTCCTGGAATTCACAAGTATTGTAATTACCAGCGATCCCTGAATCTTTGCAGCTGCATCTGTCCACATAGCCTCCTCTACCTGTCTTGTACTAGCAGGATCGTTTTCTCCCCAGATGTTCCTCTGGTACTCCCTGTCACATTCTGCAAAGCAGCTGTCCGTCACGGAGCTGTTCGCAGCTATAGAGCCCCTCCTGGGGCCGTGGAGTCCTGGGAACAGGCTCTCCAGAAGTTCTCGGGAGCAGCGGCGATGGGAAGAAGGCTGTCTGCCCTCGGTTTCATCATCCCCGCTGCTCTTGCTTGAGCTCTGTCAGTCCAGCGTGGCCTTCCGGCAAGGCATCTTCGCTCTTCAGTCTGCAGACGGGGCCTCTGCGGCCGCGAGGTCCTGCCAGATGTTTGGGACCCTGGACAATAACTGTCATCGTTAACTGACACTGGTTGCCATTTACTAATATCCAGCTTCATAATGTATGTACTGTGGGCATACTACATATATTAACTCATTCATTTATTCATATAGTAAATATTTAGTGACTGCCTGTTATGTACTGGGCACAGCGAACAAGATAAATTAGGCCTCTGTACTCCTCAACTTCCAGCCTAGACAAAGGAAATAGGATGTTTACATTAAGATAAAAAAAAAGAAGTGAAGATTCAAACCCAGGTCCCTCTGACTCTAAAACTGTGTATTTATTTATCTGCTGTCGATATTGTTTAACAGTATATACAATACCATCACTTGTCGCTAAGCATGCGCTAACCCTAACTGTGGGATTCTCTTCCTTCCTTCCTTCCTTTCTCCCTGCCTCCCTCCCTTCCTTTCTTCCTTCCAGAGCAAAAGGGAGGGACAGAGAGGGAGAGAAACGTCGACGTGAGAGAGAACTTGGGTCAGTTGCCTCTCCCACGTACCCCAGCTAGGGACCGCACCACAACCCAGTCATGTGCCCTGACTGGGAATTGAACCAGCTACTTTTCCGTTTGTGAGATGATACCTGCCCCGCTGAGCCACACCGGCTGGGGCCTGAACTGTGTTTTCACATCTGTCCTGTCTCTTCACTTCACTTCTAGCACAGTGGGAACGAGGACTTCAACTTCCGCCTTTTGAATTCTCAGTAAAATATCAACAGAATGATTCCGATTCCGATTCTGACTAAATCTGAATTCATGCCAGTGTCCTCAGTGGCGACAGGACAGTTGAAAAATGTGTTTCTTTTCTGTAAGCACTCTGTTATGGGTGCTAATTGTTTATTGAAATAAGGAATTCGGCTTTGGTAGCCATATTTAACATATGAAAATGTGTTTGCAGTTTCACAAGTTTTTAATTTATGTTGAGCAACCAAGAATAGCAACACAACTCATGAGCTAATGTCCCTGTGGGGAGAAGTCTTCACATAAACAACCGTTCGTCTTCGGACTAGAAAGCCAACAGTCACAGGGTGCATGAAATCGCTGACCGTTGGTCCCTCGCGTGAACCTTGCTGGGGTTTCAGAACCCCTCCTCAGCCTGATGTCTCCATTCGGAAAGTGGCGCCGTGAGGCTGGCCCGTGAGTGTTTGCAAATCACGATACATCCCAGGTCACTGTGTTCAGTCACGGTCTGTGCTGGCGGAAGACAGTCTTACATTTCAAAGCACAGATAGTCCTGTCCTCATTAGACTGGCGTAGAAACGTTTTTCTTTCTTTCACAGTAATTCACAACATCCTCATGACACTAGGCTCCTACGGGCACATTTGGAGACCTCCATCCCCACGTGTGCATTCTAGGCCAGGACTTTCTGGAGTGGTGGAGAGGTTCTGTCTACGCCGTCCGGGGCAGTGACCGTTAGCCACCTGCGGCTGCTGAGCGCTCGCCATGTGGCCGGTGCAGTTGAGGGCCCGGAGCTTTGATCTAATTTGATTTCCGTGTCGGTAGCCACGTGTGGCTAGTGGCCACTCTGTTGGACGGTGCAGTTCAAGGCCACCCGTGGCAGCTGGATCCACTTGCTGATTCACTCGTTCGTTCACGTAACGCAGGTTTATTGGCCGCCTGCTCCGCCAGGTGTCGTTCTAGGAGCCAGGGATACAGCAGTAGCCAAAACAGGCTAGTTCAGAACAACCCCTGTCTCCACGGAGAGGCCCCTCCCCACATCCTAAAGGAGGCGTAGTTCCAGTGCAGCCAATCCTGTGTCTCTGCTGAGTCAAATCAGGACAACTTATCAAGCCCAGAATTGACACCACTTTATAACTCACGGCATTGTTTTAATTTTTAAGTAGTTGTTACAAAAGCTTACCCATTGACCGAACGAGCAGAGGAAGCTTAGACTGTCTACTCTTTGATCTCATGAGCTTTCTCCTGCTTCCTCAGGGGAGAAGGCCAACAATAACAGTGACCAGCACTTCTTGTGCATTTATGGCGTGCTGAATGCTTTGTGCAGGCTAGCTCATTCAGCGCTTACAGTCACCCCGCTAGGCGTGTTCTATTATTCCTCTTTCACAGATGAGGGTTTAGGGAAGTTGAGCAGTTTGCCCAAGGTCACAGAGCTGGCCAGTGGTTGAATTAGGATTTAAACCCCAGTCTACTGGACTCCAAAACCCAATAGCTCCGTGATCTCTCCCCAAGACAAATATGTGGTTTTTAATGGTGGTCTCAATGTTTGCAATGTGAAACTCGCTCCGAACATTTATATCTAAGTTCTGGGAAATCTCTACGACCAGCCAAGAACAGTAGATAAGTCCCTCACCCAGTGTTTATTTTTCTTGTTCAGGGTCAAGGTGGAGGGCCCAGAGGCTGGGGAAGACCGTCGAAGGCAGCCCTTTAGGCCCTCCGTTCCTCTCCTAGAGACGGATCAGGACTCACGCCTCCGACGAAGCCCTCTGGAAAGCCTCAACAACCTGATGCTAAAGTCAAGAGTCCACTGTTATCAGCAGAACATGTTCAACTCAGATGTGATCATCAGCGACCCAGCTTCAGGTCTCGGTGCTAAAGAAGCCAGCAGGGCTGGCAGGAGGCAGCTCAACAGTGCTCAGGACCCCTGCCCTCCTGCCCGAGGTGGGGCCGGGCACAAGTCCCTCAGCATAAAGGACAAGATATCAGAATGGGAAGGGAAGAAGGAGTTGCCTACCCCTGCACCTGGCAGGAGAGCAGATGGGCAAGAGGATTACCGGGCGTCCTGCGTGATGGAGAGGAGACCTGGTGAAGGTGTAGGGACTCGGGTCACAGTGGCTCAGAACGGAACGAGGCTGGAAGGAGCGAGCAAAGAGATCAGGAGGAATGAGGGGGCAGTGGAAGTCAGGGAACAAGGCGCAGGGCAGAGGCCAGACCGGAGCCAGCCAGCCGGGGAGCCGGCTCCGAGCTCGGGCAGAGGCCGAGAGCTGAGGCTGGGCAGACAGTGCTTTCAGAACGCCAGCCTCTCTGTGCTGAAGCAGGTCAAGAAACTGGAGCAGGCTCTGAAGGATGGCTTGGCAGGGTTGGACCCCCAGTTACCAGGGACTTGTTACTCCCCGCACTGCCTGCCCGACAAGACCGTGGAGGGGCCCACCCTACCCAGGAGCCGTGGGTGCGGGAGCGGCTCGGAGTTCAAGTCCCACCACTTGGACCTGGAAGCCAGGCAGCCTGCCCCCGAGACTTCGGAGGGAAGGAGGAGCTCGTGCAGAAAGCCCTGGGGCCAGAGCACGGAGAGTGTGTACAGGGGTTTCCCTCACAAACCCTTCATCAACCCCCTGCCCAAACCCCGGAGAACGTTCCAACATGATGGAGAAGGGGACAAGGAAGGGAACCCAGGCACCAGCTTCAGGAAAGATGGAAGGACCCTGCCTCCTCTGCCCACTCTGCCTCCCCCGCCTCTGCCCTCCTCCCCGCCTCCTCCGCCCTCCTCCCCGCCGCCTGCCTCTGTGAACCGAAGACTGTGGAATGGGAGACCGAAGCCCAGTGCCGACCACAGGTAGGTGTCCGTGACTGTCCGCTTCAGTGGTCTGTGCTGTGTCACAGCTGTCTGCCCGGTCCGATTGTTTGCTTTCGGTAAACTGATGGGTCTCCTGTCAGTTGAGACTCTTCATAGCTTAAGGTAGTTCATCGACTGAGCCAGGACCGTGTGATAACTGATGCGTGTGTTTTGTGTCTGTTCTCTGTTCTCAGAAAAGAGGATCTCTTTGAAAAATTGCCTTTTGGGGGTGGGGTGTGATGAATCCGTGCCACCGGGACAGTAGCCAGGGGCTCGTGGCACACCTGCTCCAGCACCAGCAGCGGTGTCAGTGAGCACTGCCGCCCCTGCCGGTGCTCGGCGCCTGGAGTCTTTCCGGGCTCTTCTCCCACGTTTCTCCTCGGTGTGGGCTCCAGACACACACACCATCTGAGTCTGCCCTGGCCCGGTCACAGTCTGTCTATGTGACCTTGAACAAGTGACTCAGCCTCCTGAAGCCTCAGTTTCCCCTTTATACACAGATGCACACACTGAATATTGTATGATATTCAGACAACACATTAGATAATAAAGCATGTACATGCTTGAAAAATAAAATCTGTGCTTTGGAAAGTTTCTTTTCTGCTTTGAAACCTAATTTCTAGTCGGTTTCTGTGATGTGCTCATTGGCTGCTACCCACTAATGTGGAAACCAGCTTTAGAGCAAAACACAAAACAGGTGTCTGTATTTACCGTCATCACTTCTTTTTTTTAAGATTTTATTAATTTTAGAGAGGGGAAGGGAGGCAGAAAGAGAGGGAGAGAAACATCAGTGTGTGGTTGCTTCTCACATGCCCCCTCTTGGGAACTTGACCCACAACCCAGGCACGTGCCCTGACTGGGAATCAAACCGGTAACCCTTTGGTTCACAGCCTGCGCTCAATCCACTGAGCTACACCAGCCAGGGCCCATCATCACTTCTTCACCTCCTGTTTTTCTCCTCAACCTGCTGCATTTGGGCTTTTGCCATTTATCCCGACACTGCTCTTGACCAAGGCCACCAGCAGAACCTTGCTACATCCATTGCCAGGTCTCTGTTCTGTTCTTGATTGACCTCTCGGCATTTGAGGAACAGCTGAGGCGTTCCGTCTTGAAACACTGTGTTCCCTGGTAGTCCTGTGTCACTGGCTGCTCCTTCTCTGTGTGTCAGAGTGCACCCCCCGCCCCCGCATCCATACCGCACCCTGGGATCAGAGCAGGAACTTCTCTCCGTCTGCCCTCGCTCCCTCAGTGACCTCGTCCAGTCCCGTGGCTTTACATGCCAATCGCATGCTCATGGCTCCCAGCTCTGCTTCCAGCCCCAGCTCCCTCGCCCCGCGTCAGGTCTGTGTAGTCATCTCCTGCTCGGGTCTCCATTTGGTTAGCTAACAGTTTGGACTTCTTTTTCCGTTTATTGATTTTCGAGAGAGGGGAAGAAACATCAGTTTGTTGTTCATTATTTATGCATTCATTGGTTGATTCTTGTATGTGCCGTGACTGGGGATCAAACCTGCAACCTTGGTTTATCAGGATGATCCTGTACCTGGCCAGGACTAACAGTTTGGACTTAACCATGTCCAAACCTAAATTCTCAATCCAGGCCAACACTAACCATTTGCTCTCAGAGTAATTCCCATGTTATTAAATGGCTTTGTCCTCCTTTTTGCTGAGGCTAAAAACCTAGCGGCCAACCCTGAGCCCTCTCTTTCTCACATACCCCATCTGATTCATCGGCAAGTCCTTTGGCTCTGGTTGTAAACTCTGTCTTGAATCTGACTACATCTCCTTCACTGCGCCCAGCTTAGTCGTCTGGGACCCACCCTCAGTATCTTCCTTTCTCAGCAGCCGGGTGAAATTGTCGAGAAACAGAGATTAGACCATGTCACTTCCCCACGCAACATGGTCTACTGGGTAGGATTCTTTTGGTTGCAAAAAACAATTTCTTGGAGCAATCCTGCCACACCTCCAGCCAAGACCTCACCAGAATGCCGTCTCAGATGGAAGATGCCGTGGAAACCTCGATGTTCCCATTTCACGGAGTCAATGAGGATAAAGGCTGCCGAATGACAGAGGACCTGAGAGGACTCACAGGGAAGGAGCTTCCTGGAGTTTCGGAAAATCGTGAAGACCCTGTGGCCCTGAACAAAATAATGGAGGGCCTGGACCAGTGCCGAGACAGCCGAGTGGGCTTCCAGAGCCTCTTCTCAGTCATTGCTGGGCTCACCCTCACATGCAGTGACTATTTTTAGTACCCACGGAGCGGAAGGGAAAACACGAGCAGCTGCTTCCGCCCTGATAGAGAGTTCTCCCAGTGGAGTGCTGGAGGAGTCTCTGCCTCACAGCTTCCCCGCGTGAGGATTGCACGAGCAGATTGGGATCCTTAGAAAGTGTACAAGTAAAATCCCACCCTGTTGGACAAGGGAAAGAAAAGCCACTTAAAGCCAGATAAGCTTTTGATTTTTATATTGTTTGCATCCTCTCTGCCTCAGTAAACAAATTTCCTTTTTACTTCCTAAAAACCCCCATAATTTCTCATGTTCTCTCCTAGGGAAAAAAGTTTGTGTATTCTAGGACTTATATATATTTACGATATATAAAAATTTGTATCTTTTATTTTTTTGAAGATTTTATTTATTTTTAAATTGTTCACTTTTTGTACATTTTTTTTTAATTTTATTGATTTTTGGAGAGGGTAAAGGAGGAAGAAAGAGAGAAACGTCAGTGTGTGGTTGCCTCTCATGGGCCCCCTACTGGGGACCTGGCCCGCAACCCAGGCATGTGCTCTAGACTGGGAATCGAACTGGCAGCACTTTGGTTCGAAGGCCAGCACTCAATCCACTGAACCACACCAGCCAGGGCTATTTATTTTTATTTATTTTTAGAGTGAGGGGAAGAGAGGGAGAAAGAGAGGGAAAGAAACACTGATGTGCAAGAGAGATATTTTTTTGATTGGTTGCCTCTTACAACTAAATTTTTATTGGTTGCCTCTTGCACACCCCCAGCTGGGGACCTGGCTCAAAACTCAGGCATGTGCCCTGACTGAAAATTGAACTGGTAACCTTTCATTTTGCAGGATGGCACACAATACACTGAGCCACACCAGCCGAGCTACAAACCATATGTTTTAAAAGTGAAAGCATGCAATATATATTCTTTTTTACTCAAGACATCATTGAGATCTTTCAATGTTACCACCTTCCTTTTTTTTCCTCCACCTTTCTATAACTGCCACATTCTTTACATCACATGGTTGAACCTTATTTTTTGCAGCTGTTCCCCTCCTGATGGACACTTAGGTTGTTTCTGGTTTACACATGATGCTGTGATGAGCCGTATACAGCCTTAGAGAAGACTCAAAAGCCAGAGTGCTTCAGGCTCTGCTACTTACTGGCTGGGTGACATCGGACAAGCATCGAAATCTGTCTTGGCTTCATTTTACTTATCTTTAAAATGGCGATAGTCATAATAACCACTTCATAAGTTTCGAAGAAGATAAGTAAACCATAAAACAAAGCCCAGGATATAATAAATGCACAGTGTATGTTAGCTATTATTTTTTTTCTGGCTCTCTTTTGTTTAATTAATTAGGGTATCAATTTCTTTTCCAATACCAATTATTTTAACCTCATAATATATTTTACTATAGTGCAGTTTACAGAAACTTCTCATTGTTGCTAATAATCAGTCTGTTGGTTTTCCTGGACATCCTGCCTATACTGTCATGTCATGAAAAAAATGATCCCTTGGTATCCTTTTTAATGATAAACCTCTTATTTATTTTGCTATTGTCTTTTTGCAAAAATGTCTTCATTTTTCTTTCATGTATTTTTCTAAATGTCCTAAATGTCCTAGATGTCACTATCGAATTTCACTCAAAAAAATGGTATTTTTTATTTTAAAAATTAAAAATTCCATTATAGTTAACATATATCATATTAGTTTCAGGTATACAACATAGTGATCAATTATATAACCAATGAAGTGATCCCCAATAAGTCGAGTACCCGTCTGACAATTATATATTAGTTTCTTTTTACAATTTTATTTATTTATTTTTAGAGAGAGGGGAAGGGAGGGAGGAAGAGAGGGGGAGAAACACCAATGCATGAGAGAAACCTCAGTTGGTTGCCTCTCGCATGCCCCCTACTGGAGACCTGGCCCGCAACCCAGGCGTGTGCCCTGACTGGGAATTGAACCGGTGACCTTTCCTTTCACAGGCTGGCACTCAATCTCCTGAGCCATACCATCCAGGTGTATGTGTTAGTTGTAATTGGGATTCTTGTATTTGCTCAGTTTATTCCTAAGTAGTTTATCTTTAAAAGACACCTTAAAGAAATTTCTTATTGTTTCTAATAGTTTTTCAGTTGATTCCCTTGGACTTTATATGTGTGTAATCAAATTGACTGCAAAGAACTATCACCTCTTTCTTTTTAATTTATACCTCCAAATCCTTCCTCTCACCAAACTGCCCGGCTGAGCCTTTCAGAGCAGCAGTATTCAGCAGCAGTGCTGGCAGCAGCGGGCGGGTTACCTCGCCCCCAGCGCTAACAGTGCTGTTTCTAGCGTTCCACTCCCAAGCACGCTTGTTCGAGGTATGTTTTTATGTTATCCAGGTAGCATTCATTTGTATGTCTCTTTTTCCTAAGATATTTTTAAAGGTTTACTTATTTTTTTAGAAAGGGGGAAGGAAGGGAGAAACACATTGACGTGTGAGAGACATACTGATCAGTCGACTCTCGTACGTGCCCCAGCTGGATCCACACCAGCAACCCAGGCACGTGCCCCGACCAGGAATCGAACTGCAGCCTTTCGCTGCGGGGCGACGCCCAGCAGCTGAGCCACGCTGGCCTTTTGTTAACTGAGAGTTTTAAAAATTAGCGTTGAATGGTTGATTTTGTCGAATTACTTTTCAGCAACTTTATACAGTCAGTTCTCCTTTGACCTGTTAACAGTGACTTTATATCTTGATAGTAATCCGTCCCTAGATTTTTGGGATGAACTCCCATTTGGTCTTGAATTATGATTTTTTTAATTACTGCTAAATTCTCTTTGCTAATATTTTAAGACTTTTGTCTCACTCTTCTGTCAATGGGACTGGCCTGGACTCGGCGTTTATTTTACTCTGTGTATCGGGCTCTGGGATCAGGGAGGTCTATAGAAGAATGTAGAGAATGCCTTCTTTATGTTCTGAGAAAGCCTCAGTGCGTCTCCAGCCCCACAGCCTTCCCCGCACAAGTGCCAAGTCCCAGTGCTTCCTCACAGCAGCTCTGCCACCCCCTCTCCGGCTGGTCCTCCAGAGGGGCGCCCTGTCCCGGAGCAGGCTGATTCTGGGGGCCTGCAGCCTGTCACCTGGGTCACCATCGGGAACACAGGTCCACCTGGCAGACAGTCCTTCCCATTATCCCTTCTCTCTTAGCTACCATCTGCTCTTTTCAGTCTTCCAGCAGTTTCTTTAAAACCCGCTGAAGTTACTTAGTTTCAGTCCAAAGATGAAATTTTTCTTGGCCAGTTTGAATATGGTTGCATCAGCTGTGTTTTAAGAATTTTGGCTTTGGATTTTTCATTTTTTTTAAAATAGTACAATGAGGGTGATTAGGGCAAGATATTCACTTTCTGCTCTTAAAAAAGAGTGTGCTCTTTCTTGTGGTCCTATCTCTAAAACAAAACAAAACAAAACAAAAAAAACAAAGGGGAAGGAGAAAAAGTAAAGAAAAGGCTCAACTCCGAATTTGGCAGGCCCGCTGCCTTCCCCGAGGCAGGAAAGCCCAGCCAAGGTTGGAGAAAGAAGTGATTAAGGACTTTGAGGTTCGGAAGGTTTCTGATTACGCGGCCAGGCTGTGTGCTTAGAGAACGCATTCAGCTTATTTTCATAGGCCGGTTAGTGCACCTCTGCAGGAGCCAAACCAATGGATTCAGATACTCAGTTTGAGAAAACGTGTTTTTCCTTTCTCTCTTCTTATTTTTACCTTTCCTTTTTTCTTTTACCTCTTCTCTCTTCCCTTCTTCCTTCCCTTTCTTCTCTCTTCTTTCTTCATTTCTCTAAAGCCCCAGGAAATTAAATGCATGGACTGATGCCTTCAATCCTAAAATGGAAATGAGAAACCCTCATGTCAGGAAATTCCAAAGATAAGGTTCCTGCGGCAGCATTAGCTCGGTTACGGTCAAGTACGTTGTATGGTGTACATTTCATAATGTTGGCAGGAATGCCTCAAGGCTGTCATTGGTCAAGAAACATTATATTTTAAGTATAAGCAGCATTCTGAATTCACAAATATCTATATACCCCGAAGGTTTCAACTCGACTTCAGAGTTTTTTAGTTTCATTTGATCATATGACAAGAGTTTTTAGATCATTATGCAACCAAATAACGACATTGACCAAAATTTGAGGGATTGTTTTAGCATTATATAGCTTCAGCCTTTCCTTGGGGCTTAGCATAAGACTTCCAGAACTTTCTGAGGCCATGACACCTCAGTCATTTTATGGCCACCAAATCAAACTGTGCTGTTACTGAGTCCCTCATTTTCATCCTCTCTAGGACGGATGGGGATCCCCATAGCTCTCTGGCTGGGCAGCATCCCTCAGCCATCATCAGTTTAATGGTTGAAGTTCACTTACCAGCCCCCAACCCTCACCCTAGCCCTGTCTGTCCCTGTCATTAGGAGTCCGTCTCAGTCCATGTTACATCCATGAGGTAACCCTAACTACTGTGTCTAGAAACTGACTATTTCAAAGCTTCAAAGGGGCAAATCGATTGAGATTGAGACCAAAGAATACTTCGAAAGTACCCGAGAAGCCTGGTTTTATACATGCCTGTATTTCAGTAGTCGTTGCACAGGAAAACTGACGGAAGAAAACAGGGTGGTGGTTCTGTGTTCTGCATTGGAAGGGTGGCTGTTGTGCCTTAATTCTCACGAGAAGGCAGAAATGGTTGGGTTTTAGACGCAGTGATGGATGCAGGTCGCTGTCCCTGAGACACTCCTATTTTGGATTCAGAAAGCAATTTCAGATTCAGAGAAAAGCAGAAAGCAAGTGTGGTTAGTCACAATCCTTGGTGAAGGGAGTACCCAGTAACAGAGCAAGCCAAGAGCCGACGTAAGCGACCTCCTGCTTAGCTCCTCCTCTGAACAGCTGGCCACATGCATGCCCTTCACCCGGGTGCCGGGGGCTGCGGGGAGAGACACCTGGGCTGGCAAGAAGAGACTCCGTGGCCGCCAGAGGTGGTGGGTGAGGGGCTCAGAACGAGGCGCCCTGCTTTCTAGCTGAGTGCACTGTGTGTTTTCAGTGGTGGTCCATCCCCAGGCTCTCTGGGCTTATTTAGCCCATACCTGAAAATGATTCTGGAGGAAATGTGTTCAAAACAACTGACTAAAAATAACTCTAAGAATACAGTTGCTTTATTTGTTTATGCCAAAATAAGTGTCAATTAAAAGCAGTAAATGTGGCTGTTAAAACCAGCTTTTGAAATACTCATTCACTTATTCAACCAACAAACATTTAAGGTGAACCAGCTCTTGTGAGCTGGTTAGAAGTGGGCGGGAGGAGAGAGGGAGACATGGACAGGACTCCACGTCTGAGGCACAGACATTTGGGTGGATGGGGATGGCCTTCGCTGAAACGGCTTTGCTGGAGGAGGCTTTGGACCTCGTGTGGAGAGGGGGATAAGAGTATGAGTTCAATTCTGGATTTGTTAATTTTGAGGTTCCCGTGCGTCATGCAAGTGGAGGTGTGGGAGGAGCTCTTACGTTAGTATTTCATTTACAAAAGATGGGAAAGTCATAAATAACATACAAAATACTACTGGAAGTCACACTATTTGGCATAGGTTGTTGAAATTTGGATACTACATGAATTATAACCCACTTCAGCAAACTTACAGTGGGCCAATCAGGTCACTCCAGCATTTCCAAAACTAAGAAGCACGCAAATCACACGATAATTGGAGGGCCCAGGAAGCAACTCTGGCTGAGAGGGGGCTGCACCCCTTCACCAGGCTGTGGGCCCCCTGAAGGCGGGGGCGCCTGCATCACCAGCTGAGCACCCTCAGAAGGCGCGTGTTAACCGTGTGGGCTGGTGCTGGGACGCCTGTGGAAATAGTCAAACAAGAGCGAAGCCAATTTAGACGTGGCTCTATTAGCCTTTCGCAACTTCCTGTCTCTCAAAGTTAACGTGTAAATAAAGGCATCAAACCTTCTTTTCAAGTTAAAAAATATTCTTATAGAGGGGACTTAGCTAAGTGGTTAGATGATTCGTTTAATCACATTTTTCTTCTCTGGGGAACCTCATCACCTCCCTGAGCCACCCCCCGCCCACCGCCTGTCCTTGGAGGTGCGCACGCAGGTGATAGAAACAGTGCTTAGGAGGAACTGTGTGAAGTCATCGCTTGCAAATACCAGCACTCAGCAGTGATAAATCAAACTTCATAACTGGAACGCTGTCCCAGTGACTCAGGAAACTGGGTAGAGATTTCTGGTTTCCCCTTGTTTTTTGTATGTCCTGTGGCTTCATGTTGATTTAAAATTTTCTTGGGCACCGGCTGGTGTGGCTCAGTGGATTGAGTGCTGGCTTGCAAACCAGCAGGTAGCTGGTTTGATTCCCAGTCAGGGCCCATGCCTGGGTTGCGGGCCAGGTCCCCAGTAGGGGTATGCAAGAGGCAGCCACACATGGATGTTTCTCTCCCTCTCTTTCTCCCTCCCTTCCCCTTTCTCCAAAAATAAATGAAATCTTTACAAAATTTTTTTCTTTGTCTCTCATGGTTCCTGCATGGGAATTAGTCACCTGAAGACCAACATTCAAGTACAGACGTGGAGAAATCTTGTGATGAATTCCCTTGCAAATTAAATAAAGATTTTTACAATGTGAATAACCATCTTCTAATTAGTTTTTTTAGGAAGTTTCTAGTTTTTTTTAATTTCATTTTTCTAATGCTATTTATACTGGTAGTAGGCACCTTTTGTGGGTTGGGAATTAAAGGCAAAGTACAGCTAAACTCTTATATTAGCATCTTGTTCTTGGAACTATGGAGGCATCATAGAAAACATTCAGACCCTGGCTCGAGACCCCGGATGTCTGACAGGGGCAGTTCGGATGCAGGCTAGTCCCGTCCCAGCAAACCCTCACCGACAGCCCAGGTCGTGTTACCATGTTCTAAGTACGCGAGCCGCCCGCTGGGACTTGGCGAGTCGAGAGATGCGAACACCTGTTCCGTTACAGCATTTACTATTAAAACGTTTGAATTGTCAGATGTTAGTTCGTAGGTACTTCATAAAAACTTTTCATTTTAAAATCTGACCTATTCAAATATTGCTTCATAGGTGCGTCAAATGAGATTTTTAAAAAATAAGGACAATTACAGAGTTCTTGCCACAGCACAGCAAGGCATAGCTACAGCCCCTTTCTGAAATTAAAAAAAAAGGCCAAGCTCAGCCAGGTCGTGCTCCAGCTCCGCACCGTCAGGGCTTTCCCTGCTGGGGGCAGCCACCTCTGCGTCCCTCTGCTGTCGCGAGTGGGGCTTCCTGGCATTGTGGCAGGACCTGCCCAGCCCCCAGGGAAGGGACCCCGCCTGCCCCCTCCCTTTTCTGCGAGGCTCGTAGCTTCTCTTCATCACGTAACGCAGTTCCGGGATGCGGGGACGAGAGGGCCTGCTGGCTGACTCACAGCCACGTGAAATGCGATTTGTGTGGAGCATTAGTTCAGGTTCACAACTTCAGACTCCGGAAACGGCTCGTTCTAACCCGCGGACTGTGGCTGCCCCCTTTCTCACACTGCACGCTCCGCTCAGTGCCCGTGGTGTTCAGAGCACCGTCTGCAGCCAGACAGACTCCCGGCCCACCGCTTTCTCCCAGCGTGGCCTTGAGCAGCTCATCTCAGGTGCTCAGCATAAAATGCCTGCTGCGTAAACTGTAAGGGCTGCCACTTGCCGAGTGCTTGCTAGGTGCTGAGGACATCGCCCGCACTCTCCTTTCTGTGCTGTGGACAGTCCTATGAGATGCTATTTTGCAAATGAGGACACTGAGTTTCAGCCTAGGTAAGTGGTTCAGCCAAGGTTAAAAGGCTTGTGAATGAAGGACCCCAGCCCTGTGTCCAGCGGGGCACCCTCCCCGGGGGCCAGGGAGAGACCGGAAGTG
>PVKM010034432.1:0-15555 GCA_004027735.1 Carollia perspicillata
ATTTATCCTAATGAGCGGCAACTTGTGTCTTCACAAAAACCTGCAGAGATGTTTATAACAGCTTTATTTATGATTGCCAAAAACCAGACAAGCTGTGGGATGTTACCCCAGGATAAAAAGAACAAGCTATCAGGCCACTAAAAGACATGGAAGAATCTTAAACACATATTGCTAAATGGAAGATGCCAGTCTGGAAAAACTATCTGCAGTTATGTTTCCAATTATATAACATTCTGAAAAGGCAAAATGACAAAGCTGATGAACACACTGGTGATTCCCAGGAGTTAGGGGTACGGGGTTGAGTAGACAGAGTGCAATGGACTTTGGATGTGGTGACACTATTCTGCGTGATCCTGCAAAGGTTTCTAAACGATTATTTAGGAGGAAAGGGATCCCAGAGTGGAATACACAATGTGACCAACAACCCAACTGCATTACAAATGTGTGAAAGACAGCGGGTGAACTTGGTGTTGATCTAAGCAATGTCGCACCTGAGTAAAACCTGTCACACCGAAGGGAAAGGAGCTGCACCGAGCACTGAGCTCCAGCTGATGAAGTTGTTTCCCTGGGGATGTGGGTTGCCATCTGGCATTGCTACATGTGTGCACTGGAATCGAACAATTAAGTCGTGGAGGGCCAGCAGCAGGAACCAGGCCTCTCTCTGTTGGCGTGGCAATTACGAGTGAACCAGTGAGGAGGCCGGAATGGTAACATGAGGGATCAGAGTGGGAGATGGCGGTACGAGCTCACGTTTAGCTTAATACAGGTGTAGATGGTTACATGTGGAAAATTTTATAGATATGTGTGAATACGCAGGTTGGTATTAATAGACACACACACACACATTTCCTTGCTCATCCATCTGACAGGGTGCACAAGCAGTGACATCCCAGTGGTGATGAGCACATCTAGTGCCAGGTTTCCATTGAATGATACTGTCCTCCAAGGAAAGGGACCAGGGCTTCTTGGAGAAGTGGCAGATTCAAAGATGGGGGTAGGAAAGACACAAGGTAAACGTGGAGTATCTTGTAGTGACAGAAAGTAGGGGAGTGCTCAAAAAAAATTAAGTTGACTTTCGACCAAGTGCAAGAGCTCCCAGTGGCCAAAGCTGAAACAGAGTGAGCAGCAAAATAAAGCAGTGCAGGCAGACCTCTGAGATACTGCAAGTTCAGTCCCAGACTGTCACAATAAAGCAAGGATCACAATAAAGCACCTCGTAATCCTTTGGGTCTAGCATTCAATTTGTAAAACAAAGATACAACGTCTGTGATGTGCAATAAGGCAAAGTACAGTGAAATGAGGTCTGTCTGTATTGGACTAAAACCCAAAGTGTGAAATAAATATCCATGAGTCCATAATGGCATGAATGAATGAATGAATGAATGAGGAAAAGAGGCCCATCCACTGTACCAAATTCCAGATGACCCGTGTAGCTACTCCCTCTGCAGCAGGTGGTGGGTCACTCCCGGCTCTGTAAGGTAGGCTCTGCATAGGGACTTCCTTCCACGGAGGGCAGCGTGGAAAGGGCAAGGAGTGGCTTCACCAGGGAGAAGCCTGACAGACACGACCTCAGCGAGGCAATCAGCACCATCATGACAGTGATGAGTCACGTGGATGAGGCGACCCACAAGATAAGATGATGAAAATGGCATTTGGCCTCTAGTCTCTCTCCAAAAATATGTTGCCCCAGTCTAATCATGAGGAAAACATCGGGCGATTTCCAGTGAGGGACATTCTATACAACATCTGCCCAGTAGTCCTCCACACCACCAAGGCCACCCAGAACAAGGACGGTCTGAGGAACTGCCACAGCAGAGAACCTGAGGAGGGAGACCTGACTACTAATGTGGTGTCAGACCCCGGCTGGATGTGGGGGCCGAAAGAGGGCATGGAGGAACACTGGATAATCTGCGGGATTTAGTGAATAATAATGTATTGCCACTGGTTTACTCATTGTGACAAACATACCAATGTAAGATGTTTAAAAAGGGACGACTGGGTGTGGGGGACACAGGTCCTCTCTGTACTATCTTCACAATAATCTTGTTCATCTAAACCTATCATAAAATTTAAAGTTCCATTTAAAAAATGTTATATCCTTTTCCCAATTCACACACACATACAACTGATGGATAAAATTTTCTTCCATGTTTATTGAAATCCTGGTGCTGAGCCAGGAGAGTGAGTCGGTGACCAACAAAGGTGTAGGGGTAAGTGATGTGGGTTCTGCCTCTCACTAGCTGCCTGACTTCAGGAAAGTCACTTAACCTGGCCGAGCCTCAGTCCTCCCATCAGTCAAATGGGCTCATGGTACCTGCTCCCTAGGCACACTGTGGGAATTCAACATCAAAATCTGCACCACATGCCGGGCACAATGTGAGCTCGAGGAATTACTGTTCTTGTTAGCTAGCTAGTGTGGACTGACTGACAAATGTCCTAGTAGTAAACAGATGTAAATAGAAAAACTCAGCATCTACAAAATCTCTACGTTGAGTCCTTTGCTGTGGATGAGAGAATGTCTTACACTTACTGAACCCATCAAACACCAGTATCAGTTCCAGAAAAGTATTCAAACAGGTATTTCCTCCAGGTTCAAGCGATATGTTGTAACTAATAGAAAGCCTTTCTAGTGGGAGAAATTTGGGGGTTTCTTCTGTAATCCGCTCAGTCTGACCCCCGGGCTCAGCCCATACAAATGAGGCTTTAGTCCCTGGCTCTGTGGGTGCACTCCAAACAAGGTGCCCTTCTCTGCCCCCAAACCCCCCAGGCCTCTCCTTCGTATGCACCGAGTGGGCATTCTCTGCTCCGCCTCTGCTCCGTGTTCAAGTCCCGAGAATAGAGGAGACGACGGAGAAGACTAAAAGCCAACTAAACCCTAAGCCCCAAAAAGGTTAACTCCCACCAGCCAACCTCCTTATAAGTTATTGGGCTAACAGGGGTGTCTCGTTGTAAAAGGCCCCTTTCTACTACCTGGATTCCGCAAGGGCCTGCTCCCAGGAAAGGAGGTGAGGACAGGTGCAAGAAGGACCAGCCCATACATGTCATTTCCCAGAACTGTTTCATGTGTACATTTTTGAGGCATGGAGGCTGTGCACATACGATCATAAAACTTTCCATCAGTAAAACTGCTCCTGGTTTACATAATGAATGGCAAATGGATCTTTATTCTGAGATGTCTCCAGAAGCGACCTGGGGGAACTTGGCTGCAGGGACAAGTGTGAGAAGCACTGCCTACTATTAAGACTCACCGTGCTGGGTGAATGTGGCCCAAAGGAATAGACACCGTGCATGTAGGCTTCCTGCCCCTTCCGTGTTTTCTGACCTGGTGGGACCGAAACTCTCCTGAGTCTTGGCGGCTGGATATTTCCTACAGTTTTACTTCCACCGTTGAATTGCAGCAATTGTCACAGGTTCCAGGAAGTGAGCCCTGGACCCCTCTTCCTAAAGTAACGGGTCTGTGTCAGGTTATCTGATTAAACGAGTTTCAAGAACAGGAAGGAATGGCCACCCTGAAACATTATTTCCTACCCACAATCAGCCTACATGTATTCTCCAACTTCAGAGGGTCCACAGCTGATGGGAGCTTAAAAAACACAAAACGGAGAAAAGTCTCCTGTCTCCCTGACAAGAAGATGAATGACGTCAGCTGTAAAATAAATGCAAGGGCACCCGTGCTAAGATCAAACACTCCATGTCTCTCTACAGGACCCACAAAGTCGGGTCTTGTGAGTCGTTGGCAGACAGAAAGGAGGGAGGTGGGAGGCACCTCCCGGGTTACTGACAAGACAGAGAGTTAAGAGCACCGCGGAGACCCAGTGGCCAGGTGGAAACGGGCCACAGAAGGACAAGCCACATGGAGCCCCTGGAACTGCGGTCCCCCACCCTGTGCAAACGCCCCGCAGCGCGAAGAGGGTCTCCCGGGTCCATGAGGGCCAACTCTCTAATACCACTGTTCAGTATTACTTAATTCTGTATTACCCATGCGATTATATGTGAAATGTATTTAGCTGATTTATTACGTGTTTCCAATATACTAAGGACTGTGCTAGGGGCGTTACACGAACTACCTCACTCGGTCCTCACGACAACATTATAAGGCACCTGCTATCATTCCCAGCGGGGCGGACATGCGGGGCACAGTGCCCGCGGAGACTCCAGGGGAAACTCCGCCGAAGTGGAACAGGCGGGCCCACCGCGGGGGTCAAGGGACACAAGCCCGGGTCGGGGCCAGCCCACAGTCCTCGCCGGCCCGCCGCCCGCTCTCCAAGCAGCAGGGCAGCCACGTCCCGACGCGGCCGACCCCTGGGCCCCCTCCAATCTGCATTCCTCGTTCGGGGGAGAAGGGTTGAATGATCGGTTGATGTGACTCACCTCTGAGCGGGAGCCCTCGGACACTTTCCATTTCTGAGCCTGAGCTCCATGATAAAAGACACCGAAAGTTAACTAAGGACCCATCTGATCCGGCTCTGCCGGTTCCGTGTGTTGCTCACGCTCAGTTTCCAACGGCGCAGCAGGTTTCGTTAGCCTCACACCCCCTTCAAAACTCCCCAGCCCGCTGCAAGTGTGCAAGTGCGCCGAGAGCGCGGAGTGCCAAAGGCCGCTGAGCCGTCCTGCGTGCCCGGGACTGCGCTGTGTGGGCTGCACGGCCACCCTACCTGAGCTGCAGGTCCTCGGCGTCACCCTCCCCTGGAGCGTGGTGGTGGTGGTGGTGGTGGTGGCGATGCGGGGAGGTGCTGCCTCGCCAGGCACGAGGCTGCAGGGCACGCATGGTGACTGGGCTCCGAGAGTCCATTGCGTCGTGCTCACTTCAGGGCCCGCCTGCCCTCGATTGGCTTCCTCACACCAGGATGCAAGACTCTTCTACCCAGAATCTCCTGAGCACTGCTTGACTCTAAAACCCACTGCCCTACAGAAAACTGAAACCCAGAGATGCTGCATCAGCCTGGGCGGGAGACCAGGGCTCAGCACCAGCCAAGGGCGGCTTAGCTAGCACCAGGGCAGCCCTGCCGAAACCCCCTTTGGGTTCTCTATCCTGGAAGTGCCGGTCTTCCATCCAGGTGCACCTAGTTGTGTCCAGGTGCGAGGTCCCTGCCCACCTGCAGGGCTCGGCCCTGCTGAATGCCTCCTGGCGGCCCTCAGAGGCCTGCACCACCCAGCCACACGGGTCGTGTGAGCTTTCCTGAGGAGTTTCCTGCCAAGGAGACAAGAGCTAATTCTTTAACAGGTCAGCCTTCCAGATGTTTGCAGTGATGGTTCCGGTTGGAGTTCTGGGTGATTCTGATTTCCTTCCTTATAGTTTACTGTAATTTTCAACTTCCTATAATAATTACATATCCCTCTTGTGTGTCAGAAAAAAAAAATACAAGAAAATCCTTCTTTCAGTATTGCCTGTCCCAGAAACCTTCCGGACGCCTCACCTTGGGTGAGACTCAGACACTCGGGACCCTGAAGCACCTCACCTGTGCCTTCCCTGACGGTAGCCCTTAGCTTTTTCTACACGCACAGTGTTGTCCAGCTCTTCTTCAAGTCACCAGTGCTTTGGTCAGGGACCAGCGCATAGTAGGACTGTCTAGTGAATAAATTAATACATCAGCGAATGAGCAAGCGAAAGACTGATGTCCTCCTACGTTACCTGCTCGACTCCAGACTTTAAACATCTTCCTAGTCATATGAGTTCATGTCTATCAGGACAAAGGTCATCCACTGAGATCAAGATGGTTCTTCAAAGCTCAAGAACGCATGGTAAAATCTGAAATCCAGCAACCTCTCTGATACAGAAACCTAACGCTTGTTTGAAACGTTTCTCTATTCCCGATCCCAATTCCTCGTTAATCCTCGAATTAACGAATCTTTAGAAGTGATAGCCATGGGCTACAGGAAATTATAGCTGGGAAAGTCCTAATTTGTCCTCACCTAGTTGTAAAAATAATAGCCTCAGCCACAGCCAGGTTTCATTGACATAATGTGTCTCTTCTGGTTTGTTCCTTAATAGAAAGCTGATGGTTCAACTACACAGAACAGCAAAGGGGAGGACATGGGTGGACTGGCGACCGCCCTAAAAACTTAGCTCATTTCTTTACCATGATTTCAGGGGTCCGAGAAGGCCCTCTTGTAGCCCGACCATTTTCCTCTTCCTCAGTCCCAGTTTTTCCCAGAGCTCACCTAGTTTTTAGGCCACACGCAGGCTATTTAAAGTTGAAACTGCTGGGTTTGGATTTCCATAAGGCCTAAATACAGTGGCGTCTGGTTCACTCTCCCCTTACCCTCGACTGTGGAGAACGAGACCGAGCAGTCTGATTAGGGACGCGTAGCTGGGAACAGCACAAATGCAAAAGAGGGCTCGCCAAGGGGGAAAGTGTGCTTTTCTGTTTTAGGAAAGCTGCTGACTTAGGGAATGCTTCTGTTTTTCCGCAGAAACGCTGCCTTCCATGGACAGAATTCAGCCACAATCAAGCTAATTGAATGCACAAATGTAATATTTTTTCCAGGGCACCTCCAATTTAATGCTTGATGAAATTGTGTCTTTCGCATATATTTACAAAAGCTTTTCTTCATCCAGAAATGTCTGTTAAAATTGCTTATAGATGCTGAGATAGCAAATCACTCTTCTAATGTAATGAGATAAGTCATCTCTATAAACTTTGCTTGCTCAAATGTACTCGCATAAAAGAAATCAGGCTACAGGCTTTTTTCAATAAATAGAACGAACAACTAGGACTTGATGGCTATAGCATGTTCTGCCTCATTGCTATGAGATGTTTAAAATTGCTCCCTCTCTCGCGGGTAGCGGAGTTTTCATTTGGGTAGTTGATGGAAAAAGGAGGTCAAATACACTGATGTGGATAAGAAGCCAAAGCCGTTTGTCAAGACGTGGGGAGAGGCCTGGAGATTGGAGCCATTTAAAGACTAAAAATTGATTTAAAAGATTTCTGTCCTCAAATCATTTTTCTTGCTAAATGTAGCCACTTCGCGAACCTGGTTTTCCCCGCCTTGGCGATCTTTACTGATCATTTACACCACAGGAGCTTCGCATACCGGTTGATTCATATGCATAGTCGTTTGTGGGCAGTCCCTAAAACCAGTCCGAAGATCGAGAGTCCATGGAAAAGATGAGGTCTTCTGAGTTTGTCTGTCTGTTTCCAAGTGAGATTTATCTTCCGACTTTAATCTGGATGCCAACTCTGTGACAAAAGGTCTAACAGGCCGTCTTGCTCACGCACAGGGTCAGTAGAAAGGGTCGTCGTGTATGGCTGCTCTGCTGAGCACCGCGCGGCTCCGTGGGAGGCAGCACTCACAGAAACTAGTGTGGACAGCGCCATCTACAGGTGTGCGATGGGACAGCCTAAGACAGCCCAGCCCAGCCCCACCGTGCAGATGTGGGTAGGGGACCGTCATCTTGTTGGGTCATAGTTCAGTGGGCTTTCATGGCTATACTGCATGCGTTTGCCTACCTCCTCAAGGAATGAAATCAAAATTTCCTATTACCAGCTGACAAAGTGTTAAAGCCTGTCTGCTATCCCATTCCTTTTCTTTACCCAGTAAAACTGGGAGAACACTCAAATCTCCAGATTGTTCAAGAAATGCCTTGGACAGCTTGACTGGGGAAGACAGGCTGAAACCCAGAAGACTGAAACCGAAGTCCAAGTGCCCTGTCAGCGTTAGAAAACACAAGACAACCATCGCTCCGCACGGGGAGGCAGGGAGACAGCAGGAGTGTTGGGATGCTTCCCCAGGAACGTTTCTTGTCCCAGCCTGCCTTTCGGGTTTTCCCTCATGCCCGCCAGAGGGTCCCGACCAGCCAGACCAGTGGCCGGGCTGTCCTGGGCACGGCGGGGGCACAGGCCTGCCTTCTCCTCTACCACCTTCCCCGTGCCACCAGAAACACACTGCGTGGTGGCAGGAAACGAAGCCCAAGCACTCGATGCTCTGACAGGCTCTCGACAGCCTCTGCTCAGCCCTATCAGCTCTGGGAGTTCAACATGACAATTCGGGGTTGAACAGAAAGGTCCTGCCTTGTATGCAGTCCCTTGAACTCTGCCCAAAGTATATTTTGGGATCTGGGTTATCAATGCTAATTGCCTAGAA
This sequence comes from Carollia perspicillata, assembly GCA_004027735.1. NCBI lineage: Eukaryota > Metazoa > Chordata > Mammalia > Chiroptera > Phyllostomidae > Carollia > Carollia perspicillata. The sequence goes on from PVKM010034432.1 coordinate 8,086, forward strand.
GGGTACATTGGAGAAAACACTCTATTTTTGCATAACCTGATTTTTCAAGACTAGCTCAGTGGCCCTCGACACTCTATGAGCTACTAGTGACCTAAGAGCCATGCTCCATCTGAGCTTCTATCTCACGTTTGCCAAAGGGTCAACACAGCAGGTCAGCCCACAGGTGTACGGTGTTGGTTAACACAGTCTCATTTTACTTGAATTTGAATGCTTGCACTGGGGCAGCATTCTGTTTCTCCAGACTTCCTAGTTCTGCCCAACCAGCCTATTTCACACATTTATTTTCATTACCTGCCCAGTCCCTGCAGACTACAGAATTTGCTGTAGGAGTTTACCAGGACTTGCCAAGGAAGGTACAGGCAAACCACTTAGGGGTCTAGAGTCACCCAGGATGGACCAGGCATCAAGAATTAGTGGCTGACACAGTGTCCTCTCACGAGGAGGAAATGTAGTGGGGACAGTCAGCTCGACTCCCACTCCCTCCACCCCCTCACCCCGACCTTTGCCCAGCCCTACATCCTGCTTCAGGAGGTACCTGTGTAAGCCAGCTGTCTGCAGCATCCTGGCTAGCAGCTGACAAACCACTTTACATTATACATAAATACATAAATAACACATATATCGTGCAGTCAATCTGTGTAAGGCCAATGAACCATGTCACTCTAGGGCGGGTCCCTGGCTGGCTGGGGAGAGGGGGAGACATAATTTTCACTACCTTCTGTCCTTCTGTCTTCTGAAATGCATACCAGTTGTATAAATTACCTCTTATCCATTAACAGAACCCTAAGACCTTATGTGGAGAGCTTCCTCCCAGCTGTAACACTTCACCTTAGACTTTAGGGCACAGCTCAAATGGTACTTTCTCCTGAGTCATTAACAGTCAGAAGCAATTGCCGTCTTTTCTGTGGGCCGAATTCCCTTTCACTAGATGTCCTTTATGAGAACACTGCAGCCTGACTCACTGAGGTCGGTCCTTGAGGTTGGGGTAGGATGCTATATATAAATCTAACGGCTTAAAGGAACACTTGCAGAATCTACCACACCCCCTCCCTAGTTTGAGGCCACCAGTGATGCTGGTTTTCAGCTTACGTAGCTCTAGAAAGATGAGCAGATGAGGAGCAGCTCTGGGATCTTTCCATAGGCAACATCCCTATGGCAACATCAACTCCTGGGTATGTGGAGCCGCCCAGAGAACTTCCTGTTAGAATGGAGATGTTTGTTCTCCACCTGCGCTGTCCAGCATGCTAGCTGCTGACCCCATGTGGGTACTGAGCATCTGAAGTGTGGATGGCATGAGGAGGAAATGCAATTTTTATTTCACTTAAATTTAAATGTAAATGGTCACATCTGGGTAGTGGCTGCCCTATGGAACAGCTCAGTTCTAGAGTGTTCTTCCTCTAGGGACAGCCTTACCAGCTGAGTCATACAGCCCTTAGGTGTGCTTGATGTTTAAACAATTAAATTTAAAGTGAGGTCCACAAAGTCATTGGTTCTAAAGTAAAAATTCAGTTTATTCATCTGTTTACGACACAGTACACAAGAGGCAAAGTGTTTCACATCATAGATTTAACTTCCAACTCCTGGGAATGTTCATTTCTTTGGCTACAAGGAGACTAGCTGGGAAAGCCAGGCAGTGCTTGGACAACTGAAATAAGGTGGGGCGGGAGCAATGCTGGCATCACCCTCATGGGGATGAGCACGGGGGGCTATTAGTCGCAAGCAGATTTTCTAGAATCGTTAGCTGGAAGCACAGGAGAGCCACTCCTGGACACTCGAGCTGTCTCGGGCCTCAGTCGTCCCCACCACACAGGTATAGCAGCGCTTTCTGGTAGTCACCCTTGGTGTCTTGCTATAAAGGGCCAAAGAGAAAAAGGAAATGTGATGTCAAGAAAAAGATCCAAACCTCGCAGTAACATACAGGCGGAGCCAGTGCACAGAGAGCCTCTCCCATATTAACAGAGAAGACTCTGAAGGACCTGCCCCGGCACAGAGGCCTGGAAGGCCACACCCCACCACCACCACCACCATCATCATCACTGTCACCCCCATCAGCGGGCTCTCAGGGAGTGTGGCGTAGGGGGACTTTCAAGTCACGTGGTTACTACAAGGGTGGAGCAAATGTGAGGTGCTGGGGATTAACCTGGTAAGCAGCTGCTCTAACTACTGTGATTTCCCACACACACCGCCCCTTTCACTAAGGTCCTCCCCATCTCAGGGAAGAGAGGGGCTTTCCTGTCTCACTGTGCTGTTTCCTAGATTCGTAAGGTCACATGGCAATAAGCTGGTGAGGTGAAGACGCAATGACTGAGAGCCTAAGTGGGACCTGAACTTTACACTTGGGCCCAATAAACCCAGGCATAGTAACCCACTGTCAAGTGCACTCTGGGTAACCAGCAGCCTGCCTCTGGAGCTGTCGGGGTCTTTAGAAGGGGGGCTGCAATGCCTGCCTGAACCACACACAGGGGGCCCACCGTGAGTGCAGTCACTCCCCGCGTAGGGATGCTCCACCCCTGCAACCCAGAGACTGCGCTGCTGGGACAGACGGGCGATCTGAGTCCGTGCTGCCAGGCCTATCACAGGCTTTTCAAGGAAGGGAAATATAATGAAATGTAAAATCTAATTGATCTAAGTCTCTGGAGCTTGTCAGCAGCTCTTACAGGATCATCCTCAGAACATGAATTGTCATTGTAGAGTAACAGATGTGGGAAACAGAAAAAACATTTGCCTGATTCCACAGGATCCCAGCACAAATCATAAATGGCACTTTCAAGATAAATCCCTGATGTTTGATGACCAGCCCCTCTTCCCCAGTAAATCAGAAAACACCGACCCCTCCCTTGGGGCACGGGGTGCCCCTGCGCGGGGGCTCACCTGGATGTAATAGTACAGGGACTTGCCGTACTTCTTCTTGAATTCAGATCTGATTTTCAGCATGTCCACCTCACTGCGGGAGATCATGATTCTCATCAAGACCTTGTCGCGTGTCCCCTTGCCCTGAAAGTCAAGTCGATGTCCCAGGTTATGACCCACTGACAACATTAATCAACGTTCAGTGTAAGTTAAAACCGATGTAGTAAGTTTTCCGGCACATGGAACTCATCTGCGTTCTCGATGCCACCCACTGAGAGATCACCAACGTAGCCGTGAAACCACTCCCTGAAGAGCAACGCGCAGGAAGCACACCAGGATGACATTAGCCCACGTGTGCACTCAGTGAACGTGTGCTGAGCACTGAGCACAGCAAGGCTCGGTTTAACAGGTGTGCGAGGCTCCACACATAGCAAATGGTTCCTGGATTTCAGGGGCTTGGAGAAGCCAGGTATGAGCACTAGGGGCCACTGAGTCTCCTTGCAGAGCCTCAGACCAGCCACAGCTGGGAGGGGGTCACTGTTACACAGAACCTGAGGAGAGAAGGGGAGAGGCAGTGTGGGCCAGAGGGTGACCCGGGGGGCCGAGGAAGGGCCTGGAAGCTGGAAAGCACAACTGAGACATGGAGCATGGGACAGGACTATGGGAAGAGATGTTTCATTTGAGTAAGCGTTGCCGGGCTGGTTTTCGGAGTCAACAGACCCAAGTTCAAATTTGGTATGTAACCTCAAGGAAGCTGAAGCTTTCTGAGCTCCAGTCTCCTTGCCTATGAATAAAATAGCAACAAAATAATAAGCCCCAGGTTCTTTGGTAATCATTTAAGGTAAATGAAGTAATTTGCACAATGTCTATTATGTTATGGTTGCTTAGTAATCTCCCTTCCTCGCCTGTCTTCACTGAGGCGAAAGGAGGGAGTCACTGAGGAGTCCGAGCAGGGTCAGAACTACTCTGGGATGGTGTCTCCTCCCCCGGGCACTCTATTTTCCACCTGTGCACGAACACTCGTTCAAGGAGCTGGGAGAGAGAGGATGGACTTGTGGCCTTCTCACCTGTCAAATGCAACCACAGCTGACTGGTGCACTCTGCACCTGGACTGTGGGGCTCCTCCCTCCATCTGCTAGGCAAGGAGACTTAGTTTGGGCACAGAAAAGAAGAAAGGACTAGTGTGGAAATGTGGACCTCACAGCCGGCTGCCCTTACCTTCATGGAGTCATACAGTCGGTCAGCGAAATACAGGGGCTTGTTCTGGATGCACTGGACTGTGGGCAGAAGGAAAGGGGTCAGTCACCCCTCTGTCCACCAGTGGAGATGAGGCCCTGCCCTAGGCACAGACCAGAGGACCTGATGCCATAGGAATGGGCTGCAGAATGGGAGAGTCTAGGGAGAACCAGGGATCTGAAACACTCAGCTCCACTGTGTCTGTAACCCAGGGGGACAGGGAAGCTTCTCTTCTCCCATTCTTCCTCATCAAATCTCCATCCCATCAACTTAAACCTTTCCTAAATTTATACGGTGAAGGTTATAAAGCCACGCAAATCATGCGAAGAAGCCACACCTCCCCACACACTCGAATTAATAGGATGGTCATTTGTTTCTGCTACTTCAGCACAGAAAGCTGATGTCCGCCAGGGACGGGGACCTCACTCACGTACCCAAGTTCAGGAAAGCATTTTCCAGGTCTCCCTTGACCTCCTTCTTGATGCTCTCCAACATGTCATAAGGGCTGTAGCTCTTGTACCTTTCAAATACTGAGGAAAAGCAACAAATAATTACTATAACAGAGCCGCTAGTCAAAGATGTCAGTGATCACTCACACGGTTATATAACACGATTTAAAAAAAATAAAAGAGGACAATCACAGCATCCCTGGGGCTCAGGGACTGCCATGGTGAACCAGAGCTGACACTACACCAGTGGCCCTAAATGGCACTGCCCGGGCCACGTTTGAACATCTCCCTCTCCCGAGTGGACACGCTGTACCCAGCAAAGTCCATCACTTCAACATACAGAGCAAAATAAAATGGTCCTCAGACAAGAAGGGGCACCAAGCTAAAACACCACACCGTGGGAACTAGTTAGGGTAAAGAAGGATCCAAACCAGGAGAGAAAGGCAAATGGACCTGCCGAGGGCAACAGGGGTGCAATGTGGAGCGTGACCTTTGTTCTGGCAGACATGAACCCCCCCCCACGGACACCCGAGGCTCTGGGACCGCACAGCACCCACCTTTCTGGAGGTGGCACACGCTCCGCTCGGTCATGATGCTGATCCACTTGGGAACATCAGTTCCTTTCCTCTTCACTCCAGCGTCATAGAGATCCTACAAGCACAGCCCGCCAGGAAAGGTCACAAAGAAGTCATGCAAAACAACTTACAACCCACACACTCAAAATGCCAAGTTTTGAGAAAGGAAGACTGCACTGCAGTCGGGGGCAAAACTGCACAATTAGGTCTCAGGTCTTCATCAAGAGCAGTCCTCCTTACACACGGACAGAGTGGCACGGGACTGGAGTGACTGATCCCTGGGAGAAGGGGAGGTCAGCGCTTCATGAGGTCAGTGCTGCACAAATCTCCTTCTTCAAACACCCAAGAAAGGACCGAGAGCTTCCGTTCCCACGGGGAAGGACAGGCAAACACTCGTTAGCATGTCCAGCCCGCCTTCCTTGTTGGCACTTCAACAGCCAGTAGGCTGGTGGTCACCTACTGAAGGCAGCTGTAGGGCGGGCACCCACATCCGAGCTTCCTAGAGACTTGGGGGAAATGATGGAGCTGAAAAGGGGCCAGGCCAACCCTACTTTCAGTTTCCAGGAAATCTAAAGGCTACAGGTAACGCTGACAATGGTGGGGAGGGAGTGGGAGAGGCCAATGCAAGGGTGGACGCTCAGTCTGTGACCATCTACAATCTGGGAGTTGCAAAACCCAACCTCTTTATTTTATTTAAAACCCTTTACTGCCTGCTAATGGTGCTGTGTGAAATAGATTGAAATTTAAAATGAAAGTGAATTTAAATACATTTTGTTCTGCAGCTCTTACGAAATGTCTTGAGACAGCTATGGACCCTCTGGGAAAAGGTATGTAGTTCATAACGATGTGAATCGGCTTAACAAACAGTTCTCGGGGATTAGGGGACTAGAACCAGCGAGAGTCCTAAAGACGGCAGGCCCTCTGCCACCCGGCCTGTCTCCCCCTCCGTCCCTGGCCGTGCCACCACCATCTTCTTCTGCTTTCTCATGTTGTTTACTCTGCCGGCGTTCCCTTGTACCAAATGCACACCAGTGAGCACAGCTGTGTCTCACCCTGCAGAAACTGCTGCTTCCGCACACTCGAAGCCTCACAGAACCCATGTAAGTCAGCTGCGGGCCCTGTCACCGACAGCAGCAGTGCAAGGGAACACCTGGTAATGGCCAGGGCTCCCAGAAAGTGAACACGAAGCCCACAGGCTCTCTGACACTCCTCCCTTCCAAATGTGGTGGCTACTTCCCCTGCCACAGACAGTGGGCTGGACAGTGACTCACTTTTAGTGAAGAGAGTAGGACACGGTGACAGTGTGTGACTCCTGAGATTAGGTCACAAAGCACTTGGCTTCCTCCTCACCTTCTCCCAGGGATCACTCACTGTGGCGAAAGCCAGCTGCCGCGTTGTGGGGACCCTCTGGCAGCCCCGTGGGGGCCCGTGTGGAGAGACACCAAGGCCTTCTGCCCACAGTCATGTGGGCGGGCCGTCCTGGGGCAGATCCTCCTGACCCTGCCAGCCCCTCGGGAGGCTGCGGGCCTGCTCGGCGTCCTGTCTGCCTGAGCCACAACCAACCAGCTAAGCCACTCCCCAGTGCCAGACCCACAGAAACTGAGTGATGGTGCAAGTTCATCTTTGGAGGTGATCTGTCACACAGGATACATACTTACTATACACACTATCCGGAGACTTATCACAAAACAGAAACTTGCACCAAAACACCTCGGTACTTACCCGGGCGTCCTGGTCAATCAGTTCGTAATCGATGACGGAGCCATCTTCTGCCCTTCTGCCCTACAGGAGGAAAAAACAAGGACATCCAATACACTCATTTGCACACTTTCAATGTTATTTTTCTCTCCAATTCTTACAAGCCATTACTTAATTTGTTGAACAAACACCCACTTAACATTGTTTCTTCACGTTGAAGTCTAGACAAGGCCAAGGAGGGGTTACACGGCTGAGGCAGTGAAGGGTGGCTGTGCCTCACACCCCCTCACTCCGCGGCGCCCAGCCCTGGGCCAAGCCCCTTGGAGTCAGCACGGTGTGCAGACGGGACGGCTGAGCCGGCCCTGAAGGGCGAGTCAGATGGGGCGGGGGGATGAGGCCGCACAGCAGGAGCAGCACAGGGGAGGCTGAGCACCTGCCAGCCCGGGTGAGTGAGGTGACGCCTGGCTGGAGCAGGAAGATCAGGTTAGGGAGAACCAGGGTACAGCGGACTTTCTAAGAAAGTAGAAAGTTTGGATTTGATGCAGCAGAAATGGGTTTTGATTGGGGACTAAAATGATGAAAACAGACTGCAAAACGATCCGTGGATGGTGGTGCACAGGGCAGGTGGAAAAGAGGAGAGCAGGGTGGGGGCACAGAGCCGC
>PVKM010034433.1:0-15573 GCA_004027735.1 Carollia perspicillata
AGCTTCCCAACATGGGAATGGCACAGTGACATTACAGGTGAAGCATGGACTTCAGGACTGTTTTTAGCTCTGTCACTCACTCCTTTTGAGCTTGAGTAGGCCACATTATACCTCTGAAACTGGGCATCCCCATTTGTAAAATGGACTTATGATAGCTGCCCAATCTACATTGCAGGGTTGTTTTGAGAACTGAATGAGAACATTTTCTTGGAAACCTATAGAACACTCTGCTAAGTTCTGACTCTAGGATTCACCTGGCTAACTTTGAACTTGCTGCCTCACTTTTCTGGGCCTAATTTCTTGATCTGGAAAATGATGACAGTAAAATCATCTATCCTATTGTGAGAATTATAAGAGATAATGTATGCATTACATTTAGCAAAGTACATAGTCTACTAACTCAACAAATGATTCTGTTTTTAATCCTTTTGTATAACCTTTTATAGTTACTGGGAGAGTAGTGTAAGTGAATTGCAACCATTTGTGGTTTTTTTTTTAAATGCATATTGTATAAATTGGGTGGTGTTTGTGGGCCTTACTATGCCTTTGCAATTAATTACATATTTCGGCAAAGATGATTATCATTCTTTACAGTGTTATTTGAATAGTACCTTTTCATAACAGAGGGAGATCTTGATTCCTTCATGTGTTGCCTTGTCCTTTACGTCACTTAGATGATTTCCCATAATAAAATAGGCATTAAAACAACAACAATGGCAGGGGGAGGGGCAGATAACTGGGGAAAGAATGGGAAGAGTTTTCGAGGAACATGTATGAAGGACCCATGAACAAAGCCAAAGGGCTTTAGGATTGAGGGTGGGAGGTGGGGTTGAGTGGGAGTAAAGTGGAAACAACTGTACGTGAACAACAATAAAAAAGCACCTTTTTTTTTTTTTTTTTGCTGTTACCTTTGTTACAATCTCTCTGACTCTTGGAGTAACTCAAGCAGTTTCCTATCAATGCTAAGCCTGAAATTGTGGTGAAGATGTAAAACAAATCTCTGCTACATTTTCAACCAGATAGCCTCCATTTAGAAATGATGATTTATAGTTACAAGAGCTCAGTTTAATATGCATTAAGAATTCAAATGCTGTTACAATAATTTTTTAGCAAAAGCTGCTTTTTAGAACTACCTTTGCACATTTTCTTCACAAGCAATAATTCTTCATCTATGGAGTAATTTATTTCTTCTGGTTTTAATATGTTACAGATGAATGGTTGTATGTCTTTCCTGTTAGAGCATTGCAAGACAGGCCACTTTTGCATTAGGCTGGTACTACAACAGATACCTGTGGTGCTCTTCATGGTTCATGTGGTACTAATTTAAATGGGAAGTTGCACATATTTCATTGAAACACTTGGTAAAGCCAGCTTTCACAGAAGGGTGCAAATGATGGACTATTCTCTGTGTGCAGCTGAACTGCTTTAAATGTGTCAAAGAGGGTTATGGATCATTTCATTTACCCATCAACTCTGGTCCTCTGTGTGTACAAATCACAGCCTAGTGTCATCCAACAGAACATTTCTGACAATACTAGAACATTTATAGTACTGCCATTTTTAATAGGAGTTGTACAACCCTATTTAAATAGTATTACTTCTTTAACACTTTATTTCTGAACCTGCTTCATGAGCCGGCGTGGCTGAGGTTACAGGGCTGACTGGGGTTTATAATCACTCTTCAGCCAGGGGGAGAACATTGTGTTAGATCTTACTTCACATCTGTGTCATACCCCATCATGTTAGGTGTTGTGTGTACCTCTCTCTTTTCAAATAAAAATTGATCTTGGGCAAAATTACACATGACATTTCAAACAGGCAGCTTTGGTGTCCAATAACTAAATCGAATAAGTTGGCTAGAATTGTTCTTTGATTACTGAATCCTTTGCTCTGCTTTTGACTACTACTGTTAAATAAGAAATCTAAAAATTTTAATTTCTATAAAATTTTTGTTCTACTTTTATAATTCTGTCATTTTTTTATTTAATCAGGATGCAGGACTTTAGCAATAACTGAAAATAAGTGTATTCAGGTTTGTTTCCCCAGTTTTAATTATAGGCTTCTGGACTGTTGGGCAAAATCCTACTCAGAATGAAATAACAAAGATTCCATATACCATTGTCTAAACCAAAGTAATGAAAGAAAGAAATTCATTATGTGTATTTTGGGATAACATGACATTATATTTGATGCTTATTTCAACTGTCTAATGATACTGATAGTTGTTTCATTTATAAATTGGTAAGGGAATATGTTTCATAAGTTAAAGCTCATTGTTGACTATAAGAATGTAAGGCAAGTTGAAAACCATTGATATTATAAATGCACAATAAAAAGACAATGTAAAGTAGATTGGCAGACTTCTTGGGATTCTACATGCACATTAATCTGGGCCTTGAAATGCAATTTTGTTGATATAAGTGGAGTCAGACATAAAAATGTAAATGTTGAGTGATTATATGCTGTGTGATCCTGAAAACCGAAAATCATATCCTCAGGAAAAGAAGTAAGCAATGGGAAACTTTGCTCAGTCTTAAAAATTATATTTGTGTCAGCCACTGTATTTATTTCCTGGAATAAATAGAAGAAAAATAACCTTCATAAGGGTGTTATTTGTAAATATCTTCCTCAGATTTGATATTTAGTTAATAACAAACTTGTAAAACAATGATTAGTATTTTCCTATTTTATTTTAAGGTAAATATTTGTCCTTAGTATGCTGATAATATTAACATGATAAAAATTAAAAGATTAATGTCATCCTGAAGCCTCAATAACAATTCTGATTACATAGATCTAAGATGTACAGGTTCTTTAAATGAGATTCAAATAAGTGGGATTTATCATAAAAGAGGGACAAGGGCCCTGAAAATACAACCTCAAACAAAACATTAGAGCATGTCCACCAGTTGATAAAATGTTAAATTAAAAATTCTATGCTACATGAAATATGAAATAATTTCTTGTGTAATTATAATAAACCCAAGGATAATTTTTAATTGTATTTTAGATGAATGGTACAATGATTTGCTATACCTTAGAATTAAAAGATAACTATTCTTAAACCTATCTGAAGCACACTTTCCATAAATCAATGGAACATCAGAATTTAGTGTTCTCCTATTGTTTATTTGAATCAGCAGGATCCTGAAGTAAAGATGATACCTTACAACTAGTTGAGATGAAGAGAATATAAGAGGTGTAGGTAATATTTAGGGAATGAAAGGATGGATTTATTGCCCCTGATCTGCTATGTCCCCTTGGGCCAGAAAATAAGGCCGCTTAGAGCGCAAGAGCAAATGCCAAAAACAACACCATAGCCAAGCTCAAGGTGGAAGGAAGCCTTTCCCAACCTTTCTGTCCTCCAACACTCCAGTCCAATCAGTGCCTCCCATTGGCAGAGAACCCTGCAAGTCAGAGACCAGTCCATAAAGGTTGTTTTCCTAATGAAAACTAAGGCAAGTGTAAACTATGGATCTGCTTGAAGAGAGAAAGGGCTCAGACAGTAAAAAGCCAGATAGCCACATAGGAAAGCAATAGAGTTTAATTATTTCTAATACATAAGCCAAATAACAAAAATCAAAACACTTTTTCTTTTTATCTGTCTAGCTGTTTATATCCATAAAATCAAGTAACAAAATGTCATTTGGACAGTGAGCACATTAGAGCCCATGTCCTTTCACAACTAAAATTCCTCATCTAAACCATGGAATACAGAATTAATTTTAGGTTATTTTCTCAAGTCTCCCAAGGCACATTAATAATGTCTGAAGGAATGGAAGAGAAACTAATTTATTACATGTGGTGGATGTTGTAATCATTAAGACCTGATTTTCTGGAAGAACCCAGGGGAGAAATACTAGAGTTCTGATGATGCTCTGGTCTTCTTTGTGGAGCCCCTACTATGTGGATGATTCCCTTCCTTAGAGAGGTCCCATTGCCTCACTACTAGAATTTCTCATCAATGAAAACCTGCTATGGGTTTGCTACATCCAGTGAAAGTAAATGTTTTCTATAGGAAGATCTTACTCCATTGTGTCTAATACAAAGTAAGGGACAAAATGTATTTTGTGGTTGAGTAAATGAGTGAATGAATGAATGACTACATTATATGGGCTTGTAAGTTAGTTAAAAGTCAACTCTCAACTGTTAAGTATTAACAATCTAAATGAAAACTGTGTACAAATAACTTATTTTAAAGATTTAAGAAATTTATTCTGGAGAGGCATTTAAATACTTTAAATGGAGCAGCACCATCTTAACTTCAATGTGTTTGTCATGCTTTATTTATTATTTTTTTTGTGTTCCATTTCTTTCCTTCCAGTGCCTTGAGTCAATTATCTTTCTTAAATGGTCAATTTTCTAACATTGAGTGTCATTTGAATTCACATATGGGCCACTTTCCCAATCCTTCTAAATATAAGTGTTCAAATCTTATAAAATGCATGGCCTCCCATCTGAGTTTTAATATTAAACTTCTAGGGAATCAACGTGTGAAATAACAGCTGCCAGAAAACATGGCCACGTTAGGGTGAAAAATTGAAAGGATGATGTGAGGGAGAACCACTGAAGAAAGGCATGTGTATTTCTTCTAAGGTTTTCCTTTCTCTATGGCTGTGTGGAGGTACTGAAAGGCAGCTTACATGCCCCACTGAATTGGGAAGGGCTTGCATTCAAGCCCCGAATGTGTGAACTGCATTGTACCTTCTTTGTGAGTATTTCTGAATACTATCCTGTTGTAATCATTTAATTTCATTCTGTAATAATTTGGGTGCCAAAGTCTTTGTTCTTGTTTTCTAACATATGTCCAAAGGCCTATTTCATGCACCCCAGATGAAATGTTTTTGCCATTATGTTTGAGCTCAAAGTTAAAAAAAAATAATACCTGGATCTGCATAGATGTAGTAATACAATTTGAAATTTTAATAAAACATTTCCTTAAGAAAACATTGCATTGATTTCTCCATGACATCAAACCATACGCTTCTATAATTTCAAGAACTAATTAGGCAGATAGAAGTTCCCATGGCTTAATCCTGTGATAAATCTGCATGAACCCAGACAGTGGGGTATCTCTTTTGAATTTACATTGCATTGACAAAATAAACACAGTTCTGAAAGAAATACATAATATGCAACTATAGTTTAAATATACATACTAAAATAGTTATTTCAATAAACAGGATTTGAAGACAATTCATGGAACTACAAGAAAAGAAAGATCTGTGAAATATGAAACTGTGAATGTTATTTTTAGAAAGAATGTACAATAAGCAGGTTAGAATTGGTGAAATTCCTATGCAGTGAGAAAATCTCTTACTTGTTTCCCATCAATATGCCACAAAAGAACAGAACTTGGAAATCAACATTTTTTGGGGGGAGAACTGAATAGAAAACCCTCAGGGGCATGCTGTTTTCAGGAGTTGGCATGTTGTTCAGTTTTGTCCAATTATCAATAAGTGAGAGGGATTAGCTGTTGGTAATAGTGTAATGGATAAAAGACTCCAGTCATAAGCAGTGAATTTAGAAAAGTGAGAATGTACTTAAGGGGGAAAAGCTTTTGCTAATTAACAATAAAATGAGATGATTAGGTTAACTGTTTAGTTTCTAAAGTAGATAAATCCTGGTGATATAAATTATACCCTGAGTGGTATGTCAAGGTTCATCTAACTTTTATTTATGTACTGAAAAATAATCATTTAGGCCTTCATCTAACAGGCAACAACAGAAGACCAACAGAATGGGTAAAATTTAAAATGCCCTTGGATGTGGCAAAAATGATCTTGAGGAAGGAAAAGGAAAAAGACAAATATAGGAAAGGAAAGCTCTGAGTAGAAAATAGAAAGTTTAGATTCATATTAATGATTTTCTTTGTTTAAGTGCCAGTGCTTATATTCACATAAAAATCTGTCCTTAAAAGTACAGTTATAACACAGTAATCCTTAAATGCTGCATACCAGAGATAAATGAAAACTCACTGGGCCAAAGAATGCTGATTTATGGCTGGCAGGAGCTCACTACTAGCTTCTCTATTACCATGTTGGAGTATCAGTTTAATAAAAAAAAATGTGTGAAGATAATTAAGAAAAGCAGAAAATTTTAAATTTAGAATGCATTTTGAGACTTTCCTAATCAGTCTTTCATAACATTCACATCAAATCAACCCAACATTAAAGGTGAGGGTGGGGGATGAAGAAAAAATTAATTTATTCCTGTCATTTAAAATTAACCTGTATTCACAGCAGGTCAATTAATCATATTTACCTCTAGGAGGTGATTCAAACTTAAGTTGAGGGTCATGATCCAAAGCCCTCTAATTTCATTGACTTCCCAAGTCATATCTGGAATACTGTCTATTGGACAATCTGTATATGAAAACTATCCAAAAAATGTTACTGTTTTAGAGCTTTCTAAATGCATGAAGAAAACACACAGTTAATAATTGCAAAGCTGAGCAAAGAAACCCCAGTCAAGAGAATATTATGTGACATCTGACACCATGTGTTATATAATTAACCAATAAAGTCCACAAGGCATTTTCTCTTTTGTGCCATGTAAGGCATTACATTAGTTGCAAATCCAACTCACAAGCTATCTGAATAAGTAATTTGTGGGAAGAGTGAGTAGAACCACACTAATATCAAATACATTTTCATTTAAAAATGCCAAATTTTCTGCAAGCTGGGCCCCTGGACAAAGCTGGTTTTACTTCAGTATGTAGGAATTGACATTTCAAGTGAAGTTAAATCTCTAAATGGCACCGCAGGTCTTTTGTTGTTACCAATAACTGGTTTAGTCAGCTGTCTCAACTCATCTTTTTACTTTGCCTGAGCATGCCTAGTAGGGAGGTAAAGAAGATCCTTTGAGATACTTTGGCCTGCTTTGTCTATGAGATTTGGTCTATAAGAAAAAAAAAATCAAAACGAGGCAGATGGGGAATTCTGTTTTCTGGAGGATCTTTTGGAGTCATATAATTGTCAAAAATTACCCCTCCCACTCCACCTTACCTCTAGTGCAAAGACCTCTTTGTTACAAAGACAGAGCATAATATTTTTGACTGAACAACCTCCTTTTGACTATCTAAACTGTAAGCTTTTGTTGAAAAGAGTGGAGAATTATATGCCATTATATAAAGTTTGAAATTTGGACTAATTTGAAATTTGAAGTTCGGTATATTTTAGTAATGTAGTCTGGGATTCAGCAGACGTTTGCTAACAACTCATGTTTATTGGCAAGCATTTATTTTATGAGTAGAAAAAGACTTTCAGAAAACAAATATGTGAGAATTCAGAAAAATTGCTATTTGATGTGGGGTAAACAAACTTACCCCACATGTGGGGTACTCGAATCATTTCTTCTATATGGAAAATCTACAACCAGAAGATGAAGGCAGTTATGCCATAAGTAATACAAAGTTCACTTGTTCTAAGAGTTCACACATGTATTCAACAGACACTTTTTTGTGCCAGGTACATGGTAAGCATGAGGTTATCTGATGCATGCCCCCTGAAATCTATGGGACTGTGACTCTGTTAATTAAATACCAACTATGTGTCATGTTTTACACTGGACAACATACACATCATTTAAGCCTCATAATTACTCTATAAGGAAGATACAACTAAACTTAATTTATATGTTACAAAACTAAGGGTTAGAGAGCTCAAGTAACTTGCCTATGTTCACAGTTAGTAATAAAATGCTGTAGAACTGTGACCAAGCTCATATTTTTTTCTACTACCACCATGGAAGAATAACACAAAATCCTTGCTGTCGTGAAGGTCTAATGTGTGAGCAGGAAATGAACATGTCAAAGATAATTCAGAGCCATATGAAGATTGCTTTAATTGCAGAAGGTACTAGGACTTCAAGGTAACCACATAGTACATTTTCTTTCTATATGTGATATATCCAGTTATCCTTTCATAAATTCAGAGAGCTCAAATAAACTGTTTTTGTTATTGCTTATTATTTTAAGAAATGTTTAGTAGTAACTAAAGTGGTAATATAGTTTAAGATAGTCTATGACTATTATAAGCTAAGGATTCAGAGCTAATTAAATCTGTATAATTTGGGTTATATTAATATTATTATTCATCTCACCCTATGAATAAAATAATTTTATTCCCAAACTAAACTTTTCTGAAGAACGTGATACACACTATTCTCTTCACTTCATTTCCATTTTTCTGAATGTGTGTAATTGTGATTCCTTATAGATGTAAACAAGTAAAGACCCTGACCTTCTGTACTATGCTTTGAAAGTTGAGTTCTTAATATAAGCATCGGATTCTTTAAACTTAAGCTAAGCTTTCTATTAAAGATTAATATAGAAACAATCACAGCTCATAAATGCAGAGCTCAGTGAATTTTGACAAAGTGAGAGGGCCACCTGGATGAGGAAAAAGAACACTATCAACAGTCCAGAAGCCCCCTCATATATCCTTCAAATGTCTCTCTCCAAAGATACCTCCTATTACTAATGTTTTGTTTTGCCAGCTTTTAAATTTCATGTAAATGGAATCATACAACACATACACTTTGTATTTTCCTCAACCCTATAGCTTGTGTTGTTGTTTATGAATTTTATTCAAAAATTCAAATGTGTAAAATAATAATTGAAACTATATAAATTAATCTTCATATTCCCATCACACAGCAGTTAATTTCAACAATTAAAATCATCAGCCTGGTTTCTATTATACTCTCCTCATTCCCTCCTTTCCATATGATTTCAAAACAATTTCATTGAAACAGTATTTTGCATATTTTTAAATAAAAACTTATTAATTTTACTTTTTATTGAGTTTATTAGGATGACATAGGTTAATAAAATTATAGAAGTTTCAGGTGTACAATTCTGTAATTCATCATTTGTATATTGCCTCATATGTTCATATCCAAAGTCAAGTTTCTTTCATCACCACTTATCCTCCCTTTACCCTCTTCTGCCTTCCCCCAACCCCCTTTCCCTCTGGTAGTAACTATACTGTTGTCTGTGCCTATGAGTAATTTTCTTCCTTAATCCCTTCATATTTTTCACCAAGCAAGCCAAACTCTCATCCCTTCTGACAGCTGTCAGTCTGTTTTCTCTTTCTATAAGTCTATTTCTATATTGTCTGTTTGCATTTATTTTATTCATTAGATTCCACAAATAAGTGAAATCATATGGTATTTGCCTTTCTCTGACTTGCTTATTTCACTTAGCACAATGCTCTCCAGGTCCACCCATGCTGTTGCTAAAAAGGTAAGATTTCCTTCCTTTTTATGGCTGAGTAATATTTCATTGTGTAAATGTACCACTGGTTTTTATCCACCCTACTGATGGACACTTGGGCTGTTTCAAAATTCGGCTAGTGTAAATAATGCTACAATTAATGTAGGGGTACATTTAATTTTTTATTTGTTTTCAGATATCTTTGAATATATTTCCAGAAGTGAGATCGCTCTATCATGAGGCAGTTTCATTTGTACTTTTTTAAGGTAACTTCATACTGCTTCCATAGTGGCTGCACCAGTCTGCATTCCCACCAATAGTGCATGAGGGTTCCTTTTTTCCATATTCTTGCCAGCATGTGCTACTTGTTGATTTTTTGATAAAGGCCATTCCGACAGATTTGAGGTGATAGCTAATTGTTTAGATGAGTGTTTCTCTGATGACTAGTGATATTGAGCAACTTTTTATAAGCCATCTGTCCTCTTTGGAGAAGTGTCTCTTAAGGTCCTTTGTCCATTTTTTAACTGGATTGTTTGTTTTTGTGTTGAGTGTATATGTTTTTCTTAATGAATTTTGGATATTAATTCTTGATCAGATGTATTATAGGCATATATGTTTTCCCAGTTGGGTCTTTCCTTTTGTTGATGGTTTCATTTGGCTATGCAAAAACTATTTACTTGGATGTAATATTATTTGTTTATATTTTTCCTTTGTTTCCTTTGCCTGAGGAGACATATCACAAAAAAATATTCCTTTGATAATGACTGAGATTATAAAGCCTATGTTTTTCTTCTAGCAGTTTTATGGTTTTAGGTCTAACATTTAAGTCTTTACTCCATTTTGAGTTTATTCTTGTGTATGGTGTAAGGAGGCAGTTTCAACTTTTTGCACATACCTGTCCAATTCTTCCAACACTATTTATTGAATAGACTGACTTTACCCCATTGTATGTTCTTGCTTCCTTTATCAAATGTTAATTGATCATAAAGACATGGGTGCATTTCCCATGCTCAATTCTGGGTTATTGATCTGTATTTCTATTTTTATGCCATTACCATGCACTTCTGATTAGTATGGCTCCATAATATAGTTTGATATAAGATAATGTAATTCCTGGAATTTTTTTCCCTCAATGTTGCTGCTCTTATTCACTGTTTCTTGTGGTTCCATATAAATTTTTGGAATTTTTTTTCTAGTTCTGTGAAATAAACCATTGGTATCTTCATAGGAATTACATTGAATCTATAGATTCTTAGGGTGGTACAGAGATTTTGATTATGTTAATTCTTCTTATCCATGAACAAAGTGTATGCTTTCACTTATTCGTATCTTCTATTTCTTTCTTCAGTGTCTTATAATATTCCTATTACAAGTTCTTTTAAATCTTGGTTAAGTTTATTCCTATATTTTTGATGCAGTTGTAAACATGACGGATTTCCTTAGTTTCCCCTTCTGGTAGGTCATTCTGGGTATATAGAAGTGCAACTAATTTTTGTATATCTACTTTGTATCATGTTACTTTGCTGAATTCATTTATAAATTCTAGTAGATTTTTGGTGGAATCATTAGGGTTCTCTATATGTAGTATCATGCCATCTGCAAATACAGACAGTTTTACTTCCTACTTTTCAATTTGGATGTCTTTTATTTCTTCTTGTCTGTTTGCTGTGGCTAGTGTTTCTAGTACTATGTTTTATAAGAGTGATAAAAGTAAACACCCTTTTCTTGTTTTTGACATTTAGAGAAATGCTTTTAGTTTTTTTCCCATTGAATATGATGTTGGCTGTGGGTTTGTCACATATGATCTTTATTATGTTGAAGTATGTTTCATCTATTCCCACTTTGCTGAGAGTTTTTATTACAAATAGGTGGTGGATTTTATCAAATGCTTTTATGTGTTTATTGATATAATCATATGGTTTTTATAATTAACTTTTATGTGTTTTTTTAACATTTTTGATTTACAAATATTGTACCAAACTTACATCCCCAAAACAAATCCCACTTGAACATGGTTTATGATCTTTTTCAATTAATTGCTTGGTCTGCTTTGCTGATATTTTGTTGAGGATTTAGCATATATCTTCATCAGAGATATTGGCCTGTGATTTTCATATTTTGTAGTGTCTTTGTCTGGTTTTAGAATTAGAATGATCCTGGCCTCATAAAAAGCTAGGGAGGCTTCCCACCTCTTGAATTTTTTAAATCAATTTGAGAAGGATAGATGTTAGTTCTTTTTTGAATGTTTGGTATAATTCTCCTGTGAAGTCATCAGGTCCAGGACTTTTGTTGAAATTTTTTATTACTGCTTCAATTTAATTAATTTTAATCAGTCTATTCAGATTTTCAAATTCTTTTAAATTCAGTTTTGAAAGATTGTATGTTTCTGGGAATTTACCTATTGCTCTAGTTTGTACAATTTTTTGGCATATAGTTGCTCATAATATTTTCTTACAATCATTTGTATCTCTGCAGTGTCAGTTGTTACTTGTCTTATTTTTTCATTTATTTGTGTTTTCTGTCCTTTTTTGGATGAGTCTTGTTAAAGGGGTTTTTGGTTATGAATTCATCAATTTTAATGGGAGGAAAATATGTATTTTATTAGCAATGATGAGCCAACATTTCCAAATACAATTTGCAGGTAGCCTAAAGATGGACTTCACTTGGTGGTGCTGTCATGTTTCACTTTCTTCACCTGTTTCTTTAGCTGTGGAGTCTGTTGTGGCAATCCTGGCTGTTGAGGTAAAGGTTTCACCCTTGTACATTTTGTCAAAAAACTCATCCTTATCAGAGAAATCCTTGTTTTGTAGTTTCTGGCCCACATTTTTCTTGGGTTTAGCATTGAGAGGTCTATACATGTCCCTAAGGCTTCTCCAGAAATCACCCTCCTCCACTTTGCATTCCAGTGAGCAGTTCTTATGCTAGAGAGTTGAAAAAAAAAAACCCCTCTTGAACTTCCTTCTTTTTTTAAAAGATTTTGTTTATTTATATTTAGAGGGGAAGGGAAGGAGAGAGGGAGAAAAATATCAATGTATGGTTGCCTCTCATGTGTCCCCTGCTGGAACTGGCCTGCAACCCAGGCATGTGCCCTGACTGGGAATCGAACTGTGGTTGTTTGGTTTGCAGGCCCATGCTCAGTCCACTGAACTACACCAGCCAGAGTTGAATTTCCTTCTTTACCTTCCTTTGATGCTGTTCTATGGCATATTGCAATGAGATAGAAAATTACAATAAAAAACATTGTTACTACAATCACAAGTATTACCATGATGAGTTTGTTCTTATACCCATATTCTGGCACTTCTTTTGTGAGCTCATGTGACTCCTGTTTTTCCTGTTCAATCTGAACTTCTATTCTCTCATTTTTCTATTGATCCATATCCCACTCTGGCTAGAAACCTTTACTTCTTGTTTTTCCCTGAGAAGCTTCACCAGGAGGTTCATGAAGGTTGAGAAACTGTCACCTTTTTGGCCTGAGGATGCCCTCTGTGGCTCAATGGTTAGGTCAGTGCTGATGTTCTTCTCCCAGCCTTGCAATATTTTTATGAAAAAAAAAACTTTCTGTATTTTCTAAATATAGTTCTTTATCACAACATGTGTTTGTCAGATATTCATTGTCACAATACTGTTTGACTGTCTTGCTGACAGCCTCAGTATTATGTTTAAATTGCAAAGGCAGAGAGCCAAACAGCTAGGTAGGATCAGTTTATCTAATTCAAAGGTTATCATGAGGATGTTCTCAACTGTTGTGACACTTGTGTTGTTCCCATGTCTAAATATTTTAATGCTGGCAACTTAAAAAGATATAAATCTTTTACAGTTGTCATGCCAGGCCTGAAGTGTCCCAAAGCTCACTTTTGTGATTAAATTGCTGCAAAGATTTAAATACTGGAGGAATAGCATGCTTTCAAATGAATCCTTATATAATTCCCTCAAATTATTTTCACTGAGGATTAATTTCTTTGCCCAAACATATGACTTCCATATATCTTTGTGACTATATGTAATAGAATTTCCTTGGACGTTTAAGATGATGAAGGTGCCATTGTGCATTTTGGGCTCTGGCAGAGGCATTCTGTGGAGGCTTTGATTTGAGTCAAGACCAATACATGACAGTGTCTCATTATTGCAGGTAAAGAGGTCACTTATGTTCATGGTGACATTCTTTCCAGACATTGGAGGACCTGTCTCAGATAACCCTCACTCATGAGTTCTGATAATTTCCAGATTCACACATTGAACTATGTATGACTTTGTTCACTGAGATTAGAAAGTTTAGTCACTGAGCCTGAACAAGCTCTGGGTGTGGAAGTATCACCTCTCATTGCTTTGGAAGAGACAGAGTCTGCTGCAGAGCTGTAGGATGTTCAGTATCTATAGTAGGTTCTACAATTATAGTGAGCTCCAGATCTGAAGGTTAAACTGTAACTTCAGACACGGTTTGATGCTGAGCCTGAACAAGCTCTGAATATGGTAATGTTGCTTCAGGGTGCTTTGGAGTAGCTGTAGTCAGCTGCAGAGCTTTAGCATCAGCCTCCAAAGAAGGTTGGAGCTGGGGTCTCCTACTCAACTTCGGGGTCTCCTCAAAGTAGGTTGAGGATGGAGATTATTCTATCTCCTTAGGGTGCTTTGGAGGGATCGCATGCTGTATTGGAGGTTTGGCCACTTTAGTGGATTTTGCAGGATGAGAGGAGACCTCCTCGGTTGCAGATGGCTTAATCCCCTTAGGGTGGTGATTTAGTGTTATCAAGACCCCACGATCCACATTTTTAACATTTATATTAGGGAACACTGGTTGCTGAGCTTCACTTGAAGCTAGAATTAAGACTGTCACTTCATGAGGTATTCAAGGTTGAACTACCTCTTGCTTATCCCCTACTAGGGACCTGGCCATAGAAGATTTTGGAAGATGAGATAGACTTTTCTGCTGAATTGAAGGAGGCTCTACACTGGCACAAGGCAACTGTGACAGAGCTTAGCTCTTCTGTTGGATTCAAGATTCAACATTTTCAAGGGTGCTAGGAACTGATTTATCACTTGTTGATAAACTATCAAAGATTTTAACAACACAGGGATCACTGCATACTGAGCTGAGGCCTCCTCCAGAGTTGAAGATTCTCTTACCTCAGGGGATTCTGGTTGATGAGCTGGGGCATCCTGAGGGATTGGAGACGGTTTAATTTTTCTTAGGGCGGCTCTGTAGGCTGAGCTAAGGCTTCCTAGTGGAATGATAAAAGTTCAAATTCTTCTGAGATATATAAAGGCTCAAGTGTGGGGGGGTTGCTGATCCAAAGGCCAGAACTTGTGGGGCCCTGGGGAAATGGAGGTAAGCAGAACAGGGTCCAGGGGCAACTCCAAATGTTGACCTGCTTTAATCAGCAGTCACAACAGCTGCCATGTGAAATGAAGCTGTGGGATACAGAGGTGCAGCCTAGACAAGGCAGGCAGAAGCCTGAGGCACTACAAGCAACTCAGGCAAATGGGGAAGAGTGAGCAGCCCAGAAAAGTAGGATTCCAACACCATGTGCTGAGTGGGAGCTGCACAATTGGCAGCTGTGTCACAATTGACAACCTTGTCATACATGCACCCCTTAGCAACAAAACACCTCTCCCCTGACTCAGTTTCTAGTCTTTATTTATGCAACCTTTATTAGTCTCGGGTTAACAGTGACTGCAGAACAGCAAGCGTTTTTCCAAGAATCACTGGGGACCAAGGGATCTTTTTTCTCTCTAGAGGAGACAACTACCTCCTGAGAGGGCCTTCCTCCCTCTTAACAGTGAAGTGGTATTTGATCTGCAAACCTGGCTGTCACCTAAAACTTTTTCAGTCTTGTTTTATCTTCTTAAAGAACCAGCTTTTGGTTTCATTGATCTTTTCTTTGTGCTTTAGACTCTTTTTGTTTATTTCTGTTCTGATTTTTATTATTTCCTTTCTTCAACTCATTTTGGTTTTGTTGTTCTTTTTCTAGTTTCTTTAAGTGTAAAGTTAGTTTATTTGAGATTTTTCTTGTTTCTCGAGGTAGGACTGTAATGTTATACATTTCACTCCTACTTTTGCTGTGTCCCACAGGTTTTGTGTTGTTGCATTCTCATTTTCATTTGTTTCAAGGTATCTTTTCATTTCTCCCTTGATATCATTGTTAACCTAGTCATTGTTAAGTAACATATTATCTAGCCTCCATATCTTTGTGTGTTTTTCAGTTTTTTTTCTTGCAATTGATAGTTCATGCCATTATGTTTGAAGGAGATACCTGATGTGATGTCAATCTTTTATTTTTATGTTTTTATTTTTTAAAGATTTTATTTATTTATTTTTAAAGAGCGGGGAAGGGAGAAAGAAAGAGAGGGAGAGAAAC
>PVKM010034434.1:0-15571 GCA_004027735.1 Carollia perspicillata
TCCTTGTTTTGTTCCCTCTCTTCACTTTTTTCCAGTTAACAACAAATGCAGTGATGTATCAATTGTATAATAAAAAGTAACTTCTGGTGAGCAGGGACATACAGTTAACAAAGAACAACGGACAGAATAATAATGGCCCTGATTCGCTGCATGTTTGCAAACACCAAGTGGCAGGCACTGAGCCAAAGGCTTGTCTCGTGTTTTCCTGCTCACAGGAACTCTGCGAGATAGGTGATAGACGCTATTTTACGTGCTTTAACTATATCTCCACATTGAGCACCCACAGCCATGCTGTGAGAGCATCGTTAGTAGTTCCCAGTTCACAGGTGAGCTGGCGTGATTAAGCCAGCTTATCCCGGTGAGCGGCAGAATGGGGAGCGCAGCCAGGCCGTCTGACCGCAGCAGCCACTGCCCTCGTGGCCCCTGCGACACAGAGAAAGGAAATCTACATCTCTGCTAGGCCCGAGCAAACCCATTTCCTAGTCCGCACTTGAAGAATAATGACTGCTTGATAAGCTTTAAACGTGATTCAGGACAAAGAACCAAAAACATTGTAAGATAAAAGGGAGACATTTTTAACTTTTCGGGTGCGTGCCTCTAAAGCAGAGCAATGTGAAGCTGTGTTCAGACAAACCCACCGTTACGTTTCTTTGATTTCATTTTATGTGCAGCAATCATAGTAAAAATAATGGATTTAAACTAATCCTGACCAAAGAAGCTAATTAATATTAGTGCACAGTTATCCACATTTCCCTGGATTGAGGTAGGTGTAAGCTATGATTAGCTAGTGAAACACTTTCATTTATTTCTAAGAAATAGTATACATCTCAAATAAGGGAAAGGAAAACTATAACTATATTTAAATATATTTTAATTGAGTGTGGTCATTTGATGATGACACTTTTAGTGTAGGCAGAGGCTTCCACTCTCCAGCTTTAGTGAAGCTGGTGAGCAGCTTCTTTCTCAGATTGAAGGAGGCATTTGACACTATACAGACCTCTTAAGCTTGCGCTCCTGTCCTTATTTTTCTAGGTTATACAACCCAAATTATCACAGCCACAAGGTCACAGCATACATACACAGAAAGGGGGAAAATAATCCTGGAAAATTTTGGGGAAAAAAAATCAGGACCAAATTTTCCCATAGCAGGTACCACAAACCTCTCACTTACATAGTATTTCAGTAGGCAAGTGGGAGTCGATCCATCATGTAAGCCCACCTTTCAGGTAGGGTCTTGATAAAAACTAAGCCACAATAAATTAAACCTTGCTTTCCAAAGAAAGGAAAACACGACTCCCAGAGCGACACAGGAATGCCAGGAGGACCCCAGAGTCCATATGCCGGGAACTTGTCTGGCAGGCTTGTGATCACGTCCGGTGCACAGGAGGCTAGCAGCTGGAGGCTCTGTTCTTTGGAGTCCGTAGCTCCTTAACCCTTAAAGCTCTTCTCTTTTGGCTCCTGGAACCACACCTCCCTGAGCCTCCTACCTTTCTTGATGCTCCTCTTGTCTTCACCACCTCTCCTCTCTGTCCACCACTGGAAGAGCCCCCCACGTCACCTTTCTACCCACATGTGAGATGACATCTGATAGGAAGTAGGGAGTGGAGAGAGGCATGAATGGACTGGCCCAAGGTGAGCTCACTTCAACCACTCCAAAAACTGGGACATTTGAATGAGAAGCTAGCGAGTCCAATAGCGAGTGCTAAAAATGAGAAATGACAACTGTAATAGAACAACAATACAAAAAATGAGAAACAAGGGGTAAAAGTCCACCCCAAAACTGGTCGTTTGGGATCTAAAGGCAAACGCCTTAAGCATGACGATTTTTTTAATGGGACAATAGTAATAGTCTGGACTATCATAACGTCTTTGGATCTCTGCCCAGCCCACACTCTCCTGCAAGTGCCTCCCCAGTGCTAAAAGGGTCAAATGTCAACCCTGTTCCCTCCCCTCCAGCCACAGTTGGCCGGGCCAGGAACGGACAGCTGACCCACACTGGATCGATCAGATGCCATTTCCCCAGGACTGGAAATTTGAATTCAGAGGCAGTGAAACTTTCTTTGGCTAAAATTATTGTATAAAATAAAAAAGTCAGCAATTTTCAAGTCACCACATGCTACCATGCAGATGAGTGAGTAGAAAAATCTCATGTGCAGAGGGGAAAAATGAAAATAAAAGAGAGACCAGGAAAGGAGAATGAAACAGATGTACAGAGAAGGCAGAGAGGTGAAGGCCGAGAGGAAATTCTGAGGTCTTTCCAGTCACCACCTCTGGTCCCTTCTGGGGGCCTACCACGTCCCTGCTCTTGGGTTCCAATGAGTCATAGGTAACAAAGCTCCCCCTCATCTGCCAAGCTAACCCAAATAACTAAATACTGCGAAAATAAAAGTCAACGAAGGAATGGAAAATTAGGCTAATAGCTGATTGATCTTTGATTACATACGGGAATGAGCACCTATTTTCAGACCACATGTGAAATGTCAGTTCTCCGCATGCCTAACCTAGGTCCTCAGGTGAAGGCAAAGCCACAGGGTAATCGCTCTGCGTCTGGGCTGGTGCTTAGAACACGGATTCCACTCCAGTTGTTAAATTTACAACGCAGATGCAAAGGATGCTAGAATAAAGCTCCAAGTAAAACTGAATCTAGCTTCTGTTTCCATTCCCACATTAGAATATTTTTCTCAAAGTGAATTCTTCAAAGGAGAGGACTTCACAAAGGAAACAGATGGTTATTTTAGGAGGAGCAAGTAGGAGACACTCCGTGCTGCCTCTCCTCACTCCTTCCTTTAACAGGAAGGATTTAAGCAGTTATGGTTATTCCTCACATACATTTCAGCTGTCCTGTTTATGCTGTGCAATAGATAGACAGATAAGTGTGCTATTGCACTGCAAACAAGCAGCTGACTGTGGGAGGAGATTCAGAAATGGAAACCTTGTCAGTTAGCGTTAGTGAATCATCACATGAAACAAATTGTTCACTTTTTGTTCAGTCCATTAGCTGCAAGGATGAAAAGAATTGCTCTCGCAACACATAATATTCCAATTTCCTATTTTCACTTAGCACTTCTTTTTTCTGCTCTGCACGTAGAATGCATTTCTATTCTGCCCTTAACGTACCCCCTTTGACCAGGACTTCGCTTTCATCAGAGAAAGCCCTGAGCAGTTGCTCTCTGAAATGGAGCCTGGGGAATGCATTCCCACTGACATAACAGAGGCTGGTGGGGCCCGCCTTTCTAGATGGCCTGCACCGCTCTGCCCTCTCTTTAAGTTTTTCTGAGGTAGACAGTGTGGAATGGCTCAGAGCCTTCTTGCCATGATTCAATGAACTATGAATAATAATTTGATTTGCTTAGTGTCCTTCTTCCAGAAAGTTCCAACCTTTATATTGTTTCATTAATTTAAATAGGTCTTTATTCCCATTTCATAGATATAAATTTTGATGTCCAGAGAGAAATGCAAAACATCTCTGAGGTCACTGAATCGGTTAGTATCCATTGCTTCTGAATCTCCAGGTAGCGATTTAAGGCCATCACGCAAATGGCCACAGGCTACAGATTTACATCTGAATGAGATCCGGTCAGTTCTACAAAATCATCCAGTGAAAGTATGAAAGGTCACAGAAATGAAAACAATGACCTGTAACACTGATATAGTACTTCTTTGGGCCATTAAGTTAAAATGATTTCATCATCTAAGAGTGTGGGAAAAGCTGGTGATGTTTAAGAGCTAACAGATTTAAAAACACGAGAGAAGGAAATTAACATTTTTAAGTAATTTTATGGTTAGACATATGTAGTATTTAATTTTCAGGAAAATTCTGTAAATGAGGCATTCTCATACATTTACAGAAAACAAAACTGAAGCTCAGAAAGAATCAGTAAGTCTATAAAGATCACCGGCCTAGTAAGCAAAAAAAAAAAAAAAATGAAAATTTGTACTCGTGTTTTCCTGATTCCAAAGCCAATGTTCTCTTTATTATGAGAGTTTTTCTTTAAAGGTACCCAATCCTAATGAAAACCAGATCCTCCTTTAAAAAAAATTGAAAAATCTTTATCCAGTTATATTAAGTTTAATTTCCCTTAACTTTCTTTGTCCACAAAACTAATGGGTGGCCTACAGGTTGAATCTCAGGTAGTCACCTAGAACCCAGTTAAGACTTCTGTGGAACACTTTTCCTGGCCACATCTCACTGGAAGAAGTCACACAGTTCCCAGCATGAGAGGAAGATTAACATGTCAGGGTCAGGCATCCAATATTTCTATGACATAGACTAAGCCAAAAAAAAAAACACCATGAATAGTACTCCTTCAGGAAGTTGTGATTTCCACAACCAAGAGGAAAAATGTGAAGAAAGCAAAGGTAAAATCTGCTCCCTTCTAGGGCTGTCATCCTGGGCGTCAGCAATCTTCAGGTATCAGTGATAGCAGCTTGAAAATGAGAGCAGGGGAGGAGGGGCTGTTTATTAGCTTCCAGACCTGGAAAGTCCAGAGGTGCATTTATTCGCAGCTAAATCCATGAACTTGACAATGTCATTAAGACATTGCCCTGATCTCTTACTCTTGGCCTTGCATTCCCTACATGGTGGCCCCCAGAAATTCCAGATTCACAGATGACCACCTTCCCATCACAGAAAAAAGAGGCATACCTCTTTCCCAAAGGTTCCAGAAAAGTCCAAGATTTGACCATCATTGGCCACCTCACAGCTTGCCCCCATACCAATCACTGTAGGCAGGGGCATATGATATCTCACTGATCAAGCTTTGCTCATAAGCCCACTCCTGCAACTGAGAGGTGCAGTCAGCTTCACACAAGACATGAACAAAGAATAGGGCAGGGGAGATCACAAAAGGAAAAGGGTGGTGCGGTTACCAGATAAAGGGTACGGATGCTGGGCAAACAGCTACCTGTGTAAGCAGAGTGCCAACCACTCTCAAAGGGGAGAAAACCTCTGCCTAGGCTAGGTAGGAGTCAGGATGACTTTTCCCTCTGTTCCCAGGCAGAAGCTCAAGAGGCAGACTCAGTGTGGCAATTAGCTGTCAGCTGATCACCAATTCAGATGTGCTGGAGTGGCCGAGCTGATGATCTGTCCTCGGCGGTATTCATTTGGCTGGGTGAATCAAATTATACTTTCCAGTGCCACTTCCAATCAGGATTGTTAGGTCTGTATTCATGTTCAGCAGTAAATATTACCCTGCAAGGTATTTTCTTTGATATTGACTATATGTGGGCAAGGGAGAAACTTAGGCTTCTTTTTATTTTTTTTAAATAGGTTTCTTTTAAGTTCTGTTTAATAGGAAAGACCAAAAAAGTTTTAGAGATTTGTGAGGAGGCTAATTAGGACCCATTCCAACTTAATGGCTAGGCTCTCACACTGAAATGGATAAAGGAACAGTACATGTTCCACCCTTGCAAGGTGGAGATTTTCTTCCAAGTAACTGTCTGATTTGGGAACCTCAGTCTTTCATAATGCCATGTGCCGTGATCAATCAGATATAATGATCAAAAGAGCTTTGCCTCAATCAATCCCAATAAACAAATAACTGCTATAGAGGCAAATCTTAATGTGTTCCTCACTTCAAATTCACTTGCCAATAATTGGCCTCATTAACGTCTCTGAAGTTAACTGTTCACTAAAATTGGGCAAGCTGTACATTAGATATGTTCAGTGGTTTGCAAACCTTTGGGACTAATAAACCTACTGAATCAGCATCTCGCTAGTTCCGTGGAAATTAACAAGCTAAAAAGTAAGATTGCAAGTGATCTGGAAGGATTAAGGAGGGGCCAGGAAACTCCTACCACCTTCCTATAATTAGTACTATCTTTCTTTACCTGAAAAGTGAGAACTAGCTTTGCATCTTTTTTAAAGATTTGATTGTGACAGAAAATGAACTTGATTTCTTTGTGCCATCTAGCTTTCAAATTACCCTCCCACATCTGTCAGATGTTTTTCGTCGTTCAATTATAAAGACTGTATCCAGACTGGATTATGAGAGTGCTGTTTGCAGGCACCATAACCACAGATGCCCTTGGGTTGAACATAAGGCTCACGACGACCTTCCCAACGAAGGAAATGTACTTCCAGCTGCTGCGCCAGACCCATCCTTCTTGGAGAGAAGGAATCACAGCAAGTGAACCTTTCGAGGGTATCTGAAATGTACATTTGGCCAGATGAGAGGCAGTGAGAAGAGTGAAAATAGACTTTAATTCACTTATATTTATGTGGTCTATTCCTACGGAAATGGCCAGAGTGAACACAACTATTTACTTTGCCTAGAGGTGAGGAAGCTTCTTTCTGGCCTGAATTACTATACAAGTATGAGCACCACCAACTCTTACCAAGGACACCCTATTTTCTACTTCATTTTTTCTTGAGGGGTCAATATCTGTGAGTCACAAGAAAAAAAATGCATTTGCTTTCCAGTCTGGCTTTTGTGTCCTTCACAGCTGACCAGGACAAGCATGATGTTGTTTTTGTCAAAGGGAGCTTTAAGTATTTGCAAAAGACACAGGATGGCATTGGGTGTGCACTTCTCCAGCGAAACGATAAGCAACCCAGTGTTCCACCTGACAGTTCTGACCCACCCATTTCACTTTGTAATCTACTTAATTACAACTATTTCCAGTAATGTGCACCATGAGCCGCCAGGATGTGGACTTTGCAGATCCCCAGTATCACAATGGCCTCCTGCTTGGTCCTACCACTCACTCCAGTCCCCATCCCCACCCTCCAGACCCCCTACAATTCATTTCCACACAGCACCCTGACTAACCTCATAAAAATGTAAATCAGATCACGCTACTGCCTTGCTTACAGCCCTCCAGGGCTTCCCGCTAGACTCAGAGTGCACGTGACCCCTCTGGGTCCCCGTGTCCTTCATCCTCGCCCATGCTGCTCTCCTCTCCTTCCTCTCCAGCCCACTGGCAATCTGTCACTTCCCCAAACATATCAGCCTCATTTCTGCCTTCAAGCTTCAAGCTTGCTGTCCCCTCTTGGGAATACTCCCTCCACAGCCCCCTTCATAGCTGGCTTCTTCTCATCCTGTGGTTCTTCATCAGATGCCATCTGTTCAGGAAGTTCTTCCCTCCCCACCTCACTCCCTCCCCCATTTTCTTTATCACATTACCCTGATTATTTTCTTTTGCCATAAAATTTGCCAGGATCTCGATCTAATAATCTAGATTTTTGCCCGTATCTATCCACCAGAATGTAAGTTCAAAATGGGCATAAACTTCCTCTGTCTTATGCATCGCCGTTTCCTCAGTGTCTAGAACAGTGCCTGATACAGAACAGTGCCTGATGCAGTGCCTGATACAGCCTGATAAACCACTGAATGAGTGCCGTGACCCAGGTCACATTATAAAGAACTCCATGTTCCAGAACTGGTTTATTTTGGACACATGCAAATCTAATATTGGAAGAAGCTGTATCCCATCACTACCTCCCTTGATTCTTCCCGGATTACGGCAATCAGCATAAGAATCATTTCCCCAAATAAGAGAATGTCTTTGGAAACTGAAGAAGACAAAAAAATCAGACACACTGGAAAACTCTGGGCTGCCTTCTTTGTCATTATCAGTAAGACAAGGTTCATGAGAGTGAGCATCAGCGCTGGATTCTTTAGATGTTGAAAATTAGATCAAATGAATTGGAGGACAACTACATCTTATGTTAATGTTTTCCTCCTCGAAGGAAGAAAATGAGGTGATGTGAGCCATGACTACATTTGAAAATGAAACCTTGTATTTCTATTTGCTTCCACGTTAAAGCACACTGTTTTTCATTTTAGACTTTTCGTGTTGGTAAATGTTGCAATGCTCTACATTCATTAGACTCGGGCCCATTTATTCTGTGCAAGTGAGACAAGCAGAGATATGTCATCCCCATAAAGCATCATTTCTAAATTACTCCGTAAATAAATACTAAGCCACAAACCCAAGTTCCACAACCCTTACCGCTAAAGTTAAAAAAAATAACTAATTTCTTAAACTATCTTGGATCAAAGTTCCCTACTTGTAAAAGATGGAACTTATGATCCATCTATCAATATTATGCTGATCATTCAAGAATATGTCAGATGCCTGCCCCTAACTCATAACATACAAAAATGGTTCCAAAAGGAAGCTGGGTCGATCAGGTTTGGCTGTCTTTTGCAAAGCGTGATGCGCAAGAAAACGGGTCTTGCTAGGAACCTTGGGTTGATTTCTGATGAGCTGATGACTGAAGTCAGCGGTAAACCAAAATAAAGTGGCAATTCACAGTGAGATGACAGTGAGCAAGTATCTTTAAATTTATAATTGCCCTTGGATCTATTTAATTTAGCTTTAAGTCATGAGGCATAATTGAGATAAATGGTTACACTGAGCAGATATCAGAGATGACAAGAAACTGGCTGTGACTCTTTTCTTGTACTGTTTTCATTTGAGGACGTTTTCTGCCAACATTTTTCCTATGATGGCTATTAAATTTTATAGGATTATTCCCACCATTAGTTGTAATGGCATTTGCAAGTTAAATGCTCACAACAAATGAAAACCAGGACCCCGTTGTCTCACGTCGTGAAAACCATGGTAACTGCTACTCCAAATGGAGGACAAATCGAAAAAGAACGAAGTGCAGTGATGCCTCCTCTTTGTGTGATACCTGTATAAGCTCTGTGGGGAAGCCTATTTACTTTACAACACTTCTATTTTTGCAACCACATAGATTTTGCACATGTAAGAAAGCTGAAGATGCCGCTATAAGCCAATCAGAAGACTGCTCACATGTAATTTTTGTTGAGGGAATTTGTTTACAATTAAACATAATTCTGCCTCCAGTACATTTAACTAAGGGTCTCCCCTCTTATGGGGCTAGAAGGGAAAAGCTTCTTGGCTACGTATGGGTTTGTTTGTTTACTGGTGTCTAACGCAATGCCCAATTATGGAGAAAACACAACCGGTAGACATTAAGAGTGTCTTCGCCAATTTTCTCCTCTGAGAAAATTCAGCAACTAGTTCTGGAAATTTCTGGATTATTGTTCTGGATTAGTATGTATAAGTAAATAATTATTCAGAATCATCTAGACCTAGCAAAGCAAGATCTAAGAAACTGTGCATTTATGGATCTATAAGACTACTGAAAATACAGCTACTTGATCTGGATTCTTTTAATTTGAGTCAGCTTGCTCATAATTTCTCTGCCACCAGTAGCTGTTCAAGGCACTGTCTCTTTCACTTAGAATAGCATTTAAATGGCATGACTCTCACCTTCAAGCCACCAAATCCTTTCTGAAAAACTCAGTTGTTCTTAGAATCCTGCAGAAAAGAAAGATCCTCAATAGTTAAGATAACTAATATTCAAACCTCTGATTTTTCATTTTAATTTTCCCTCTCTCTGAGGTATGTTTTAACACTTCCTCGTGTTCTTCCTGAATATGTTCAGTCCAAACATGTCTGTCTCATCAGGGGCCCAGATAAGAGTGAGAAGTAGTTTGAAATTATATGTAATTTATTATTAAAAGAATATCCTTGGATATTGTTCCAGCAATTATTTTAGAACTGCTAACTGAAAAGTGATTTCACCATCTTTTCCTTCTGTACTTTTCCCGTCTCCCCTGCCGTCCCCTGGGATTCTCCACGACCAAAGCAGAGTGAAGAGAACCGTGCTGCGTTTGTTGAAGAAATCAGAAGATGAAATTCACTCACTTATTCTGCAGCTTTTTTATTTTTCCACTCAATCACCCGATTATGCCTCTTATGGCGAGCATGACCAGAGATTTGTGGTATTAGCACTATATCTTGCCCCAGTGGGCCCAAACTTCGGACAAGTAGACAGACTCCCAGCGATCTGGCTTGGTTTGGGCCTGAGAGAAGAAACATCTGTAGTGTTGGCAAATCTTAATCACAAACGAAGTCCTATTCTGTGATAAACTTTAGTTCTGATAACATTAGTTTCCTTCTCTGACTACATATAAATACATGCATATATCGAGTTCAGCTTCTTAGCAACCCAAAAAGCAATGTACAATGGGCTGTACTTGTTGGAACTAACTGTGCTACTTCAACCAAATCACTTAACCTCTCTGAGACTCGATTTCCACATCATTGAAAGCAAAGTTCTATGATTTTATTGCCCTCTAGAAGAAATAGGTTAAACACCTGAGCATGATAATTCACTTTATTACAGCATAAAATTGATAGTCCCAAGATTTATTCCCACTGTTTCGTCTTTCCTAATGCCCTTTATGGAAGTATTGCCTTCCAAAATGCTGTGGGAAGCATGCCATGGCTCAGTTTCTACAAGGTCAGTGCAACCTATATATCCCGTTTCTTAAAAGTTTTCTTTTCTTCCATTGTATAAATATGCAACCTAGAAGTCATTCCAACTAGTGTGTTACCTCAACCATTTTTAACAGAATCCCGAATTTTGTTAACACAATGGAAAGTTTCATACAGTTCTGGGTTTCTCTCCAATAACGCTGTGCAAGTACTGATGCTATCGAAAGCAGAGACAGTTTTGTTGCTATTTTCATTTTATCTAATGAACACAGAGAAAAGGCTCAGATCTGAGAAAGAAAAGGTCATCAACCAGAATCATAAGAGGGCTATTTGTTTCAAATTTTAAATAGAGGCAGTTTGGTTAAAGACACTAAGCAGGAATGTCAAATCAATTTAAGACATTTAAACATATTACAATCTTTCCTACAATGAGTGGTTACCTGTCACTGGGTTCTTAATGGTGTTTCACGCATTAGCACAGTAGGTTACAAGCAGGTAGAGATATACATAATTGCATGCCTGCTAGCCAAGCCATGACACGGACAGGTATTGGTGTATATGACATAGACTGCTAAGCCCCCAAAAAGATCACGCTGGCAACAATACGGTTCCCAGGCATCAAATCCCCAGATACTGGTTCATTTTGTTCAAGGCGTCGCACACTGTGTTCAGATCGCTGCGGAGATCCTGCACCACGTTTTCAATACTTCTGGTGTCTTTCAGAATTTCAATACTCTGTGTGTAGGGATTGAAGTACACGGAGAAGGGACGGGTAATTGACTTTGCAAAGTCTCTGCAAAAGAAACAGAAACAGAAAGATATGCGATCAACCCTCACTGGTATAAGAGATAGAACAAAGAAACAGAGCCAGAAAAGTAAGTTATTTTCTCTAGATAGCCAAAAACCGAGCTTACCTCATTTTTTCTTTAGCTTCCTCAAAACTTTCTGAAACAAAGTAGGCTTCCTGGAAGGTGGTGATAAGGCATTCCTGCAAGCAAGTTGTCTTCGGGTCAAAGGCTTTCACACAGGCCTTGTCAGAAAGAGCGTGCTGCAAAACACACCGCAAAACCCGTTAAACTCCACAGCGAGACTTCCGAAGTGCCGTGATGGCCCATTTCTACAACATGGCTCAATCATTTCACAGAACTGTTCAGGTACTCGTCTGCCATGAAATTTGGAATTCTCCCATGTGTGGGGTAAATGGAGTGTTCGGGGATTTAGACGTTATTGTTGTTGTTTTTAAGTCTGTTAAGTGCTGAAAGAAAAAAGGAGATTATGGTATTATTTTATTTATTATCAGCCTAATTCATACTGAAGAACAGTTCAGAGCTATAACCCGACAGAAATGGAATTTTAAATCTATGCTATGAAAAGAAGCAGGGATAGCATAAATATGGTCCTAAATTTATTTCTGTAAGCAATGTACCAAAATTTCACTTAAATGGCAGAAGTAATAATTACCTGCGTGGAGAGGTAATTGGGACTCTGACTAAACTACTTGCAGACTCATTGAGAGACATTTTGAGGCCGGGTACTGTTTATCAACAGCGTCTGGAGTGGACCTGCATGTTTGAGGATATTTGCAAAGCATTCATTTACCTTCCACCAAGTACAGCAGAGCAATATGCAGAAGACAAATATTTCCAGGTGGGAAAAAAAAGAGCTAATATTAATAGTTATAGCTATGCCCAGAGCAGGCGTTAGGAAAACAGGAAAGCCAACCTAATTGCTCTTTGAACCGTCATTAGCTCCATTCAGCTCACTACGTGACTGGCCTGAGGAGCAGCAAGGACCAATGAAGGATCGGATTCTCAGGATAAGTTCAGCGATGCTACAAGTTAGTAGTCGTTTCCTGCCACATGCCACCTGCCTATTTATAGACCCCGAACTGGTGATTCTCAAACGGAATGTGCATTTTATCACTAAGGAGTTTGTGAAAATGCAGATACCCAGGCTTTGATTTTATTTGGTAGGCCTGGATAAATCCCAGAAATCTGCATTTTAAGGGCATCCATGGTGACTCAGACATAAGTGATTGTGAACTATATTTTGATATATACACCACTAGATTCTGTGTCTTTCTGAAGTTCAAGGGTAAATTAGTCGGGAGAGAAAGAAAAGGGGAAGCAGAAACTGCCCTGAAGCGGGAGTTTGGAAACGTGGCTCCGGTCCAGCGGTTGCGGCTGTCTCACTGGGCCGCTTTGGCAACTCGCCTCACCTGTCTGTGCCTCCGCTGCAGTGAGAGGTTTGGGCCACATGGTTTCTATCGCAGCCTCTGGACCCCACCGAAAGCACCCTTCTACCTTCTCAATCTCTAACTGCTGAGGTTTCCTAGAGAAATGCTGACAAAACTTTCCTGTTCAGTATTCTCGGTGTGTTCCTCCCACAATTTCAAAACACATGGAATGATCTGCGGCCTCCCATGAAGAAGGCTGTGGTTCCCTTCGTCTGAAAATATCGTTGCAAACCACAGAACTGACATGAAAGAGAAAGGGCACAAGACCGCACCCTGTGACGTGCTTTCTCGCAAGCTCGCTGTCCAGATCACCGCACGAATGAATCAGGGAGGCAGAGGGCCTCTCGCAGCAAACTCATTTTTTCGGCCCACAAACAGCTCCATTACCAGCAAAAGGTCACTGCCCCTGCGAATGCGTTTGTGCTGGAGTCAATGCCGTGCGGTGGGTACCAGGAGATTTGGGTTCCACGTGACTAATAGTTCTATCCACATTCTTAAAACAACTTCAGTTTCAAGAAACAAAATGTCCTTTTATGAGAGCTGCTGTTCCTTTGCAAAGACTAGGCCTCCTGCTGGCTTGTCACTGGCTTCAGAACTAGACGTTGCTTTCTTTGCAGCCATACACTCTGGAAGCATTTTACTTTAGTATGTTTCTCTTACTGCCCATTCATCCATCAGCACATATTAAAGGAAGGAACAGACTGACAGTGTCCTTGATCTTTCTCTCAGCTCCACATTCAGGAGCACAGGCGGAGTAAAAGCAGAGCAGGCTCCAAGAACATTTAAGGCACAGCTCCCCTGGGCTATCCCGGTCAAGCCACAGACTGTTCACGGGTCTAGGCTTTTTTTCTTCTGTTCACAAGAAGGGGTGAAACTCCTCTGCTAGGATCTGCAATGTCTTGATAGGAAATCAGCAACTGTAACTGTCACCACGTGTAGAGGATGCCCCCAGAATGTGTGTATGCAGTAACAGAGACTGGATTCAGTGTAGTTTGAGAAAAATCTGTCATGTGACGACTCCACTGGATACTCAGATGAGCTTGTTTAGTCATTTTCACTGGTAAAGGGGATGAGACTAGACCAAGAAAAATCCCAGAGGCCAGGGTACTGTGCCCCAGACGTCGAGAAAAGTCAGTGGACTTGCAGGATATAATTTAAGGCAAAGACCTTTAGGCAATACATATCCCGCTTGCCTTGCATAGTAGTCAAAGGAAAAACTGGAAGCTGATTGTTCTAAACTCTCAAAAGTGCAGTCTATCCTCAGGAGCCTGCAGAGTCCCATATGCTGGTTGCAAATATAGGGATGATAATGGTACCCGAGGATTAGCCTGGAGAATGACAAGAGCCTGGCATTGGGAAAGCAGCCAGTGAGAAAGGCCAACCAATAAAGTTGTGATCATACCTATCAATGATCTCATTTACCTGATGGGTATCTCCCCTGTGTGGTGACTGCCAGCAACATCCACGCAGCCCGTGAGGTCCCCTGTTTCTGAATACTAGGGCATGGCCCAAGTGATATAAAAAGTATGCACATTTCCATTGATTCCCAAGCCCACTGCCCACTCCAGTGAAGTCCTACTGAGTTTGCTCTTCAACTACTATCCATGTCCCTCTCTAAGCTGCTGAGTTTGGGAGAATAGCTATCATCCCCACTCCCCTATGTCCAGAGTAGCTGCATTATAAATATCCAGCCAAACTGCTTAGAGGTCCCAGGGACACCGTGGTGAGTCCTTCCTGCCGTGCTCTTCAGGTATGCTGAAGTCGGCAAGAAGTAATCCCGCCTTCTGTAAAGAGGGGCTTCGTAATGCTGAGAGGATCTGGCTGGCAACCTTTTACTCTCAAGCCATTTTAAAAATGCAGGAAAGCTTGAGAATCACCTCCTCTCACCTAAAAGGACTGCTTTGGAGTTACCCACAATGCAAAAGACTAGGGCACAGGACTGGGGAATGCAAGTCCTGTGTTCTAATTAAAGCTGTCCTCAAGGCGTGGTATCACGGGGGTGAAAAATCCCCAGCTTGGGGCACAGTTTCTTCTTTGATAAACTGAAAAGATCGATGTCCATGAATTCTCAAGTTCTTCTTGCAATACAATGTTAACAGCACCTGCAAATACACAGCACCCACACTATTGTCCCCTCCCGCCACCCCAGCCAGCAAGGACGGGCCAGAGCAGCCTTTCCCACCCTTCCCAACCGAGATGGCCATTCCTAATTAATTATCTGTAGAGTACAAGTTAAGATTCATTTGCCATTCCAGCCCTTTAAATTAAAAAGTATCTTTTCAATATCCAAAATTTCCCAGAACCCAATTGTCACCTAAAGTTCCTACATGAGTTTGGACAAGTTATTCCACTTTTTGTAAGCCTGTCCCAGTGCTCATCTGGAAAACAGGAATACTAACAGTAACTGCAGCCCGGGGTTGCAGTAAGGATTAAACGAGGCAATGCATGCAAAGTACCTAGCACATAAGTGCTCGATACATTTATCATTGCTGATTTAGTCTCAAGACGATATGAGTTCGGCCACAGTTGCCACCACCAGGGCAGCTCCCCTCCCCCCGAGGTCCAGAACTCACAGGTGAGGAAGCGTGGGCCCCGTTCTGAGGCTGCCAGGTCCTACACGGCAACAGGGCCTGCCCTGAGTTCATCGATGTCAAGTCCCACTTCCTCCCAGCCATCCACCTTTGCAATGACTCAGCATTGTTATCTCAACTATTCCACATGTAAAAACCCCGTGACCCTCACCCTCTACATTAGAACTGGTTAAAGTTGGGGGGAAACTCAAGTGTGAAGACAGGTTTATAGGTAGGTTTGGGCCTACGATTCTGAATAAAATAAATCTATGAGCACCTTTACACTCACACTGCAATCATTTTTCCCATATCAGAATCAAATATATATATATGTATATGCACATATGTACATATGTATATTATATTTTTAACCTCCTTCAAATGTTCCTCCTGCTAACCAAGCACAACTTGGCACTGACATCCCTATTGCCAAATTGGGGCATGATGGCATCACTCCTATTTATTTTTTTTGTATCAGTGATGTTGAACGTTTCATCAGTTTGAATAA
>PVKM010034435.1:0-15567 GCA_004027735.1 Carollia perspicillata
GCCTGTGGGGACAGGGGGCCAGAGCAGTCACTCCACAGCCCTGCCCTCATGTCGGGCATGTAGTTCAAGTCATTTCTTCAACTGGGATTAATGCCTCACCTGCCGGCCATGAACACTGACGCAGATTCGTTTGCGTAATACCAGCTGCATGTCAGCTGGATGGCTGAGCTGGACCGTCACCCGCACAATCAGAAACACCCGCTCATCCACAGGTGTGCCTTTACTGAGCTGAGGACAGCTGTGCACTGCGGAGTCCCAGGAGGCTTCTGCTTTCACCTGCACGGAAGACAGAAAGAACATGCTTCTCCCTCTCCTAACAAGAAGCCTGACAAAGACGCACTCGGCTGGGGCTGAACTGCTGCAGGCCCGTTGTGAGGGAGTCTGCTAAGAAACCTGCCCTTCGAAGCTGTGGAACCTGAGGGTTCGGCCTCAACCACCCTAGTCTGGGAGGTATGGAGCAGAATGTTCTTGGCTGGCTGGCTGGCTTTGAAATTTTTATTTTAAAAGATGTTTGAACTTAAAAAAAACTTGCAAATTCAGTACAATGAACTCCTTATATCTTTCATCTAGTTTCATCAGCTGTTAACACTCGCCACTTTTCTTTTCCTCTTTCTCACAACGCATGCACACACACTATTACTAAGATTGTTGTTATTACTTGCTGGACTGCTTTGGAGTAAGTTACAGACATGTAACTCTAC
Source organism: Carollia perspicillata (assembly GCA_004027735.1). Taxonomy (NCBI): domain Eukaryota; kingdom Metazoa; phylum Chordata; class Mammalia; order Chiroptera; family Phyllostomidae; genus Carollia; species Carollia perspicillata. The sequence goes on from PVKM010034435.1 coordinate 702, forward strand.
CCCTAAATACTTTAGCAACTACCATCTAAGAGCAAGGGCATCTTTGACTTACCACAGGACAATGATCACATTCAGGAAATTTAACACCGATATAATACTACCGTATATTGTAACACAGGGTCCGAACTCAAACTGTTCACCTGTTCCAACCCAGGATCACAAATGACATTTAGCTGTCAGTCCCTTTAGTCTACCCTGATCTGAACTGGTTCCGCGGCCTTTCTTGCTCACTCACTCCACAGACGTGTGAAGGTTGGGTGTAGGCCCTCCCTTTCACAGAGTGAGCCACAGCTGGGTTTGTCTGATGGTTTCCGCCCTGTGAGACTCAGGTTTCACATCTTAGTTGTACCCCTCGGTGATGTGACCTCCTATCAGCTTTCCTTCCTTAAAATAGTTTCTAATTTTCCTAATATACTCCAAATTTTAAAATGAGCCCCCTTAGATTCATCACTCAGATTCAAACATTATTAGGATTTGCCACACTGGCTTCACTGATTTTTTTTTCCTTTTTAAAAAGCTTTACTGAAGAATTTCAAAGCAAATCCCAAGCGTGGCGTCATTTCACCTCTCCCCTTCAGTAGCATTTCCCTAGGGAGTGGACCGGGCTGACCTGGCCTGCGCACACTAACAGAGCCTTCACCAGGAGAGGAACCGCAGCAGCGAGTGGACGTAATCTGATGGGCCACTCCTTCTGGGGGTGGTTCCCTGCTTTCTGGAAGTCATAATGAAAAGTTTTCGTTTATGTTTCTTGAGAAATGTAAGCACTGAAATAACAACCTTGCTGATTGCTTCAAAAGGCTCATGGAAAGGTTAAAGAAACTACTCTTCATTCAGTCCTTCCGAGTGATGTTTTATTTACCTCTCCATCATGCTGCTTTACAATCTGCAATTCAAAGAACTCGTCCTCTTCTTCCCCTGTGAGGGTAGCATCCCATCCACCAGCTTCTGGGTCATCAAGATTATCCTGAGAGCTGAAATCATCAGCTGAAATCAAAGCAGTTCCATTAAGCACGAAGATCACTTTAAAGGATAACCCTACCAGTTAAATATCAAAGTGCTCAGTATTAAAATTCTTCTGCCTCAAATGTCACTCTTTTGACTCTAAGAGCTTACATGACACAGGTGATGACCATTAAACAGCTCACAGATCTTAGAGATGAACAGTGCCTCAAGAAATGATCTTGTCCCATCTCCTCCTACCTTTATGCCTTATTTTCCACGAAAGAGGCAACTGAAGCCAAAATACCCCAAGGGGTTACTCAAAGTCAGTCCATTAATGTTAATGTTAAGATTATAACCCAAACTCCTTACATTTTAGTGCACTGAAGAAATGAGAAGTGAAAGTGATTCCAATTATCTGACAGTTAAGTTCAACAAAAGAAGCCATTAGCTACATGAACTAGAAACTGGAGCATTGCCGGGTGCTCTCCCAACTCTCTCTTCATCGTAAGCTTGTATCTTTTTAAGTATGTGGACTTAGGCTGACCAAGAATGGGCATAAGGCTGACCAAGGTCCCGATCATGTCCAGGAATGTCCATACCAATAGGTCTTCTTTAGAGTTAGTCTTCTCCACCTTCTTATCCTCTCTTTCTTTCTCTCTCTCTCTCCCCACCTCCCTTCTCCCCACCACCACCACCTTACCTACCCAGGAACCCAACATAAGACTAGGCCAGAGCCGCCCTCAGACTCTAAGCCTCAAGAGAACAAGGTAGGAGAGGGCGCTGCGGCAATGCATGAGAACCGCACCCAGCGGGCAGACAGCAGGGGTGGATTTTCCATGTGTCTAAATAAGCAGAGGAGTACAGACGCTAAAAACCTCAGATATCATAACTCACTTCCAGTTAGGTGAATGAAAAACCTAAGGACATCCCACGTTGCCCATTCAGGGTAGTTCGTTTTAATATACAGCTCTTCTGTACATGTTTTAGGGATTTAACTGCTGGCTTTGAACTTATTTTTACCTTTAATCCACCTTTTTATCCTTTTCCTCCTTAGACAGAGTATATGTAAGATGTAGCCATATACAAAATATTTTACATGACAGGGAAATGTCAGGAAAAAATGACATGTTAAAAAATAGGCAGTCCCGACTAGTATGGCTCAGTGGGTTGCACACAGTCCCACAAGCTGAAAGGTCACCCATTTGGTTTCCAGGCGGGACACAGGCCTGGGCTGCAGGCCAGGTCCCGGATTGGGGGTGTGTGAGAGGCAGCTGATCTATGTTTCTCTCGCACACTGAGGTACCTCTCCCTCTCTTTCTCCCTCCCTTCCCCTCTCTCTAGAAATAAATACATGAAATCTTTTTAAAATAGGCAATATAGGAACGAATGATATAAAAACTCACAGAAAAAGTGAGAAATTTATTAGGTAATGGTAAGGAAGCAGCAGATAAAAGGAAACAGGCTACACAAGCAATCACTAGTTACTAGTCCTTCTCAGAGAGAAGTTTTTCCTAAGAACTAAAGAAAATATTTTAAGTGCACTCAACTCCCCAAACTGACGAAAGAACGAAGCACGCACGGAGCACTCCGGGCTCTAGAATGAAATGCGAGAACGCATCACGATGAAGCATTCCTACTACTGTTACAAGACACTGTTCTTACAGAAAAGTCACTCCTGGCCAAGTATTGGAGTCCTTTGGCACATATAAAGTGAACTTTAACCTTAGGCTTAGAGAATTGCCTAAATGCATACTTCATTAGCATCTAAGTGTGGCATGGACACTAATTCACAGAGGTAAGCCTTCAGGAAGCACCTGCTAACTCACCATTTAAGTCAAGGAATATAACAGGAATGTGTGTTTCCATCCCAGGAACCGGGGTCCTAAAACATAACGAACAAATCACATGCAGACTGTCACAGCAGCATGCACTTCATGACACAGCCTTAATATAAAGTCAGAGCTGCCCCAGGTCAGGCCAATCACAACTCTGCTATTGGCTTTGCTACAATTTCACACCAGAGATGCCACAGCCTTGACTACAAGCGCTGTGTCTCCTCACTGCCACGCGCTCCGAAACTGGAGCGCAGTCTTCTAAGACACGTAGACCTGTTTATAAATGAGGCTCCCTTGTGCGGAGTTACTTTCTTATAAAATTAAATCCTTAAGGGCCTCAGATAGCTTAATTTACTATTTTTAATTTCTATAAAGTGGCACAGAAATTTGCTGACAGTACAGTTTTAGAGAGCATCCAAAGCAAAAACTCCAAGAGATGCAATTTTACAATGACCAAATGGTCTTTTAAGGGAATGACCCAAGTAATTAACATATTAACTATTTTTTTAAATGCTAAGTGCACTTGTACTAAATATTGATTTAGGTTCTCAGAAATCTTAATTATTTGAGCCAATAACAATATTATTTAATAAAACAGTTTTAGGCCATCATTATTCCAACTCATGAAAATAATTTAACACTTCCTCTAATTCAAACAACTTTTTTCCCATATGCTATAATGAGTCTTCCGTTAATTAAAGCGGAGGCAAAAATCACATGGGAAGCATCTGGCTTAGTTCGAACTGTAGGAGACACGCGGCGGCATCTGTACCATTCTGCCGGGGCCCCTGGAATCCCACTGCCGGCGGAGGGGACCATGACTGCATTCCTCTCTTCAGTCAGAGTCAGCCTCATCTCCAGCAGTTGAGCTTCGCGGTCGGCATCATCCTCTGTTTTATCTAGAACATCAGGAACGAGGAGCCAATAAGGTTATCTCACTTGCTACTTACACTTTTGTCCTGTGTAGCGACAGGCTTTTCCATTTCAATTATTGGTTGATGAGGGTTCACAGAAACTTGTGACTTCCCTAATTCATGATAAAAACTGTGTGATAAGAAAACCATAAGCTAGAGAGGTTGGTGTGCTCTTACGGAGGCCATCCTCAGTTCATGGAGAAGCACGTGAATGATTCCTCCAGAGTCAGAGGATTCAAGTGCTTCTGCACAATAAATCAAGAAATGTTATTTTTGAGGGACAATATGCACTTTGCGTGCTGTATTTTCTCTGTCTTTGTTGGGGGCTGTGGGAGACCTATGCAAAGACGTCATTACAATTAGATGAATGTTCTTTTGAACAGATATGACACAAATAACATTCCTATGCTCTGGCCATCCCCGTAATTGATGTCTTCATCTACTTCTGATTTATGTGGTTGCAAATGGGGATTAATTATGCCCTGACGCAGGGGAAGGGAAGTATTTAACTTGCTTTTCCTACCATGTTTGCTGACAAGCTTTTGCAGTTGTTGATCTAAGTACTCCTGACGTTTTGTTAACGCATTCAGCCATTTTCTACGTAGTCTCTCTAAATCCCGATCCTGGAAGAAAACAAGGGAAATGATATACAATGTGTAGACGATACACCCAAAAATGATGCTCTATCTTACATTACTCTAATGTGTTTTGAAAATGTTATCATTACTAATGTCTTTATTATCACCAGTAGTTGACTCCAACCATCATTCAGAATAGAAATGTTCAGAAATTAAAGCATTGTTGTTCTAGGTAAGACTTTCTGAGAGACTTTCTGACATCAGACGTTCTCTGATGTCCAGAACCAGTTTTTTTTCTATTGGCTCAAAGTGTAGAACTCCAGGCGCTTGCAACTGAGATCTTCTACGAGGTCTTTACATTGGATAAAAACCACAAACACTACTCAATAATCTTCGTCTTTACATCCCTTCGAACTATCATAACAGTTCTTCAAAGTTCTTCACTCCAGCCTTCAGCATGTTTCGTAAGTCTCTATAAAGAACCTGTAAGTGCTTCCTTCCCTTGTTTTGGTGGGAGGAGGGGAGAGGGAACAGGGGCCATGATCAGCAGCCAAACAGCTCTGCCAGTCAACACCTGACTATACACTGATCTTACCTCATTTCCTTTTGTAACAAAGTTATAAGACTGGGTAGATCAGTGGAATGCTGTGGAACCAGTGTGTATCTGGATTTCACTAAGGCATTTAACCAAATAGCTCAAGACATTCTTGTGGACAAGATGGAGAAATGTACAATGAGTCTATTTGAATGAAATCAGAAATGACTGAGATATCACATCCAAAGCACAGTGATTAATGGAATAACGTCAGCTTAAAAGAAGCCTCTGTTGTTGTGCCATAGAACTTTGTATTTAACCCCCTCTGACACAATATTTTTATCAGTGACTTATATAGGAAGGCAGACATTTTTATCCAATTAGAACGATGCAAAACCAGGAGAGTGACTACACTGGATGACATAATGGGGATCCAAAGAGCTCTGAGCGTCCTGACAAGACTAACATGATAAAACTTAGCAGACATAAACCAAATCCTGCAGGAGACTAGGAAGAGGGGAGGGCAGGAGGAGAAACAAAACCCAATCTGTAGGACTCCATGCAGCGGGGAAGAAAGACCTGGCCTAAAATGAGGAAAACCTCTGGGCGAGAGGCTTCAATGAAGACCAGTGTGACACGGTCTCATAGGAAAAGGGGTAGGTGACGCCGCTGATGGAGAGACAGAGCAAAGGGGAGAATCCAAAGAGACAGATCTGTAGGAAACCTGGATGGGGAGACTCCAGGTTTGGAAAAGGATAATGGTCGCAAATAATTTTCCTACACTAACCAGATTTTCTAGTCTATGGCTTTGGTCTGTCAAACACTCATGGTCCCCCACACTGTTTTAATTTGAGAAAAAGCAATATTTGAATCAAAATTAGTCGTGTCACTATTAAGTAACAGAATAGGAATGAGTAATTCAGTACTTTAACCAGGCTAACAGGTGCCTCATTACCTGGTAGCTGTCCATGTCCTCCTCTTCCTCCTAAAAGAAAAAAATATATGATACAGAACCAAAACAATTACCCAAGAATGAGTCTACACTAAACAATCTGAATCTTCTCCCATACCTCATATTTTCTAATTTAATGAATATACTGCTTCATCTTCCACCTGTGCTTACCCTCGCTCTAGGTTTTATAGTTTTCAAGAAGTTGGAGTAAAACCTTGAGTTTCTCATAGGAAAGTGAAAAACACATATTTGACCTTTTCTGGAACCAGTACAATACTTCCCCTGCTGCGTTTGTAGTCCCACTCCCCAGGGGAAATCAAACACCTGCTGGCAAATAGTCTTCACAAGCCAGTAGGGGGTTTCTGCAGAGGGGTGGTGGTGGGGGAGGTTAGTTTCTGCAGCCTGCCGATGTTTTATTAACCCTTGGTTTGCCATGTACCGACCGCGGCAAAACCAACAGTGTGGTGCAATGAGGCCATGCAGATACAATTCAGATTTTTTTAAACGCATCAAAGGAAAACAACAGAAATACTAAAAGAATTACTTGAGGAAGGCAGGTTTCTGACAGGTCCCCAGGGGCTCTCTTGTCTGGCTGGGTCTCTCAGCAAGAACATCACAGGCACAGACACTTAACTTACATGGAAGGTCTCCTGTGTCTTGGGGGATCTGAGTGCTCTAACTTTTACACATCCGACTCCAACAGACAATATACATTCTTCCATCAGAGGTAATGTCCCGGACTCCTGCACAGTCTTCACTTCCACCTGGACTCGCCGGGACTGGCCCTGTATCACAGACAATTTGAACAGTTTCTTAAAAGCACTTTGATTCCTAAAAGTTTGGTATAGAGAGACCCCTACAGGTTGATGCTGGGAAAAGCATTTAACTTGGAGCCACTATCTCATTGTACCTTAAATGTTAAATAGTAAACTACAAACTGAAACATTAATCATGAAAAATTATATTTTAGGTATGAAGAAAGACATAGCACAAATATATAGTTTACATATTTTTCAACAAAAAGAAACATTAAAAGAAAACATTCTAAAGAGCAAATAGCTAGTCAATAAAAAATGTTCAATTTACTAATAATCAAATAAAATACAAATGCTAATACAAAATAAAATGAGCAAGATACACACTTTTTCCACTTGCTAAGCTTGCTATTATCTTTTAAAAAGGCAACTTCCAATATTGCCCAAAGTAACTACATACATTATTAGCAGGAATATAAGTTGGTAAAGCTTTCTGCAGAGCAATTTGCCTTAAAAATGTAAGTTTTCCTTGATCTCGCAATTCAACTTTCCAGGAATCCTTCTAAGTAAATAATCATGTATGTACATAAAGAATTGCAAAGCAATGTGAAGAATAACAAAAAATTAGTTACAAATTAAATGTATAATACTGACAACTACTTACACTTTACTATAGGTAATAAAATGTTAGTCACTGAAATATGGCCGTAGAAAAATAGACAGTTAAAGTTTAAAGAGTACGGTGACAGATGTTAACTAGACTTTTAAAGAAGAGCAGGCTACCAAACCAGCATATGTAATAGAACCTACTTTAAAAAATAAGCAAAGTAGAAATAAGAATGATTACTACTATCCTGGATCCCCTGCTTTAATCCCAGAATAAAACAATTTTAAAGCAAGCTGCAACAGGAAGAATGATAAAAGAGAACCTGTCTCTTCTTCAGCATATGTTCAGAATACTGTGTGGCTGAATATTTACAATGAATGCATTGTTTAAATTGCCAGTATTCCCAAATTATTGACTTCCAAGTTGGTTTATAAATTCTAGAATTATAAAATACAACTTAAAAAATGGATTTTGAACACACAGTTCCAAGTCAGTTACTCTTCCCCTCTCCCATCAGAGTTCGATTCCCGAGAGCTCTGCTTGCATTCTCAGTGAAACCAGCTGAGGCGCCGACCGACCGACAAGCCAGGTTTGAGGAGACAGGTTACTGCTGTTCTCTGATCAAATCTTTCCCAAGGACTGTGCAGCAGATCTTTTGTGAAAAGAGTACCTCAGGAAACATTTTAATTGTTTAAAATAGTTCAGTCATTTAATTACCTACCTTTTGTTTATTTATTTTGCCTAAGAGAGAGAGTGGTCTATTTTAATTTTTTAAGTTGATTTTAGAGTGAGAAAGGGAGGGAGGGAGGGGGAGAGAGAGAAAATAAGAGAGAGAGAGAAAGAGGGAGAAACATCAGTTTTTGTAGCTCCACTTATGTATTTCACTGCCTGATTCTTGTATGTGCCCTGTGTTCAACTGGGCTGACGCCCTGACCAACTGAGCATCCCGGCCAGGTTGACAGTGGTCTACTTTACAGGTGCGCCCAAATGTGAAAGGTGAAGAACATACTTGCATACTTTGGGGAGAAATCAGGACAAGGAGAGGGCAGAAAAGGAGGGAGAAGAATGTTCCATAGACCATGTTCCATAGAAAAAGTATGTGTAAACTATTACATTGAACTTCTTTTAACTGCTGATATTTGACTATTTTTTTAATATACAACCAGAAATTTCATATGTTGACCTAATCAGTTTTCCTTGGCCATTTTCCTGTTCAAGAATAGTAGTTCCAACTTTAAAATATATTAAATTCAACGAGCCTATCACCCACAGCCCTCCATGAACTAACTACCTGCCACATGCTCCTATAACCTCTGCTTTCCAGCTCTTCATGTTACTTTCTACCTAAACTTACCTAATTCCAGCTTCTGTATGTTTATTCTGTATTGTTCCATTTACACATGAAACACCTTTCCAGCCTTTGTGTGATTCTTTCAGCAGCCAGGTCAAGATACACATCCTTCAAAAAAAAGTCTTTCCCGATAAACCCAAAACATCTTTGAACACTGATAGTAAAGATCGTCAGAACTATGGCAAATACTCAAATATTCCCTTTACACTAAACCACAAAGACTTATCTAGCCTGGCCTTCCAAGAGATGAATTTCTAAGGCATCTAAAAAAGATATATATAACTTCAACAGATGTTCAGAAAAAGATGTTCTTCACACCCTTAAGCATCCTACTTTATATGTGTAACTCATGGCTATAATTTAAACTGATTTCCTTTTGCTTTTAGTTCCTTGACCATATATAAATGAATTTACTAACATTCATTTGCTGGGGTCAGAAAATAAGTGCTTATCATCTTCCTCCTACTAAAATATCCAGGAACTTAAAAATCTAAGCAAACTGTCTTTTTCCTTTAACCTTTTCTCCTATTATGCTTTGAATGATTTAAACATTCATTTCCTACAGCTGTTCTAGTATTTGACTATTGTTCTAAAACAATGGAAACTATCACAGGATGTGATATTCTACTATATGTTGAATTAATGTAAAGTATGGCAAAAAAAGAAAGAATTGCCAAATTTCCCGAAGAGAAGATATTCTCTCTTTTCTTCAGTTGGTGGCACAGACACTCAAGATCACAGCCTGCCTGGGGGTAAGTGACAATTCCCACCTACCTTCCTGCTGTACTGATTTCTGGCAGGTTGGCACATCTACCTGGTGGCATTTATTTAACACCTCCTATGGTATCATAAAGAGATATTTGGTCTCTGTCCTTAGTTCCTGGCAGACAGATCCTAAAACTCTTAGAGGTTCGTAAGTGTTAACAGTTATAGGCCCAACTTTTAATGAAGTGACTTTTAATTTGTCAACTCTTGGCAGACCACCAGATAACTTCAAGAGGGGGCTGGTCATCAGAAAGACTAAGCCTGGATCAGAAGTTGGAGCTGTCAACCTCACCCTTCGGAGAGCGGTGAGAGGGGCTGGGGACTGAGTATCCCAAAGGCCAGTGCTGTCGTCAATCATGCCTCCATAATGGAACAGCCGTAAAAACTTACAGAAGGTGGGGTTTGGAGAGCTTCCTGGTTGATGAACAAATCTAAGTGCTGGGAAGGTGTCACACGCAGAGAGGACATGGAAGCTCATCCCATACCTTGCCCACACATGCATCTTTTCCATTTGGCTGTTTCTGCACTGTATCCTTTATAATCAACTGGTAACAGTATATAAGAGGCTTTCCCAAGTTTTGTGAGTCATTCTAGCAAGTTATCAAACCTAAGGAGGAGGGCTGTAGGAACTCTTGACTTTGCAGCCAAATCAAACAGAAGCACGGGTAACCTGAGAACCTGATACCTGCAGCTGGTACCTGAAGCGAGGGTAGTCTTGTGATTAAGTCTGCACCCTTAAACCTGTGGGGTCTGAGCTAACTCCAGCAGTTAAGGTCCAAACTGAATTGAATTGCAGGACACCCACCTGGTGTATGCAGAAAACTGGTTGGTGCCAGGAGGGAAAAACACTTCTCACCTCCCATGTACCAAGCACTGTATTTCACGTACAGTATCACTAATCTTCACACCAGTCCTACAAAGTTGGTATTATCACCACCTCCAGGTTCCACCTGAGAAAAGGTTCTGAGAGGTGGCTGGACTTGCTCATGGATGTTCGGCTAAGCCATGGCAGACCCAGAGCTGAACCCTAGCTTGTTAAGACTCTGGACGTTTGTTCTTTCTGCCACATCACATTCTTCTCCTTGTCTTTGTAAATATTCTAATGCTGCTTAGTATGTTTGCCTCATTTTGTGCAATTCAATTTTAAGTGGTTCTTTAAAGCTTATCGCCTTCTTACTTAAACCTAACAAAAGCTGGTTTTAAAATATTATGAATAGAAGTATTTTTTTAAATTAAAGAAAATATACATGAAGGAGATGATTTTAACACCAGAAATGGAGATGGCCATCTAGCTTTAATTATCACTGACATTTCTATAAAAAGAAACCTAATATTCAGCTTTATGGTACCAAAGAATTTAATGTGAACATTCAGAATAACATTCATAATGTTACCTGCCGGAGTTGGAAGATGCCTCCTGTAGGCACGTCCTTTGCAGAAATTACTTCTACAGGGCAGTATTCACCATTCTCATTCTGTTCCAGAATTTGAACCCAGAATTCCATTTTCCTGGTGACTTCACTCCATCTAGGAAATAGTTGAAATTCTTGGAAAGTCATACATTTCTATGTCAATACAGCAAGTTAGGCTCTTACACATAAGAACTGACAACAATAATGATTTCCAAAACAAGTAACTCAATAGAATGATCTGTAGATCAATGAGTAATATGCAAGTACATATGAACAAATATAATTAAAAGCAAACTTAAACAAATGGTATCAGAACTAAGACTACACCCTTCAGGGATCATTTCTACAGTTCATTTCTAGAGGAGTTTCTCTGAACATGCAGAGCACCAGAATTCAAAATGGTTCCTTTATTTTGTTCAAAACTGTGTGATAATTACAAGTCTATTTCAAAGTGATTATTTAAAAGTCTAAACATTGTCACCAGCTGGACAGAAGCAAGCGCAGTGATTACCTTTTCATAAACAGATAAAGGTAGACCTGTATGCTTTAGTGACTTGACATGTGTCTTTGCTCACATCAAAGAGCATCAGGGAAAAAATCTCAATGTCTACTTTAGTATTTGCTAAAACTTTCTAAATGCCACAAAAAGAAAATTGGGTTCTTATTTATAATAGGCGAAAAGTACAAGTACATGCACTTTCGGTCATTTCTTTTAACTCTTCTTTTTAAAATCCTGGTCGACAAATGAGCCTGCCCCCTGCCATCACTGATGCCAGCTGGAAAGGACTTTGAGCTGAAGAAGAACAAGTGAGCCTGAACTCTAGAGTACACCATGGTCCCTTTTCTCCACAGTTGATTAATTAGAGGTAATTCATAATGACAAGCCATTCATTCTCCAAAAATTTATTTCACTCTTTGTTCTCAACTACCCATATATTTAACTCTCTTCTATCACTCTTCCAAGTTCACCTCTCTGAAGAAGTTTAATTGTGCTACTACTACCCTGGCAACACCGCCACCCATTCCTGGAACACTGACAGTGCTGAGGGAGGGAAACCCTTTACAAGTGGCAGCATTAATCCCTGTCACTTTGTAAAAATTATACATGGAATCGGATGGATATCTCAGATTCACCTGTCCCGAAGACTACGTGTTTTTGCTTGGATAATCCCCAAATCCCACAGGGCTGGGTTTCTCCGAGGATCGGTCACTTTATGGCCATATATCTCAATTGCCAACGCCCCTTCTGAAAGGTGTTCAATAAAGTCTTCAGTGATGTTAACAGAAAACTCCTAAAAGAAAATAATTACAGAAGAGGAAACACTTTCTGGCAACCTTATGACTACTTATACCCAACATCGTATATTTACTTCCCCGTGGAGAAGAGAAACAGAAAAGAATGGTTCAGTTCCAGGACTGCTGTTACCGTACATCCGTAATGAATGCTCACGTGGTCTAAGGTCTAGACTTTAAAAATAATTGTAGCTCTGATTTTTAGAAGATGTTTCACCATAAAAATCTATTGTGAGAGACCAGCATTGTATTCCATTTTGTCAGCAATACTGTGGGAGCCATTTTAAAGAGTATAAACAATCGTATTAAGAATTACAATGGTCTATAATGTCTTGATATAAAAGTTATTATATGCAGTAAGGTAGCAATGTGTTGGAAAAACAATTTTTCCCAGTTTTTAGGATGCTATCCCCAATGACAGGAGAAGAAGGAAATAAATAATGATCATTAGTACAAACAAGATCACCTAATTTAAAAAAATTCTCCCAACCTGTCCATCTTTACAAGATAGATTTAAGACAGATTTTGCAATAGTTAAGATTAATCTCTGAAACAGTTTATTTTTAAAAATGATAGAATCTCCATCTCTTTCTCTGTCTTGATCTTTAATATACTAAAGGTATTTCTAGGTTTTAAACGGATTAGAAAGAGGCTTCTCTCTTGAAAAAATGAGATAGCTTAACTGTGCCACAGTTAGAAAAAAGCATGCCAAATCCGCCAGCCCTGGCTCTGCCAGTTACTAGCACGGCACGCAGACCTCTCTGAAGCTGGCTGCTTCTGCTGAGACAAAGCACACGCATCAAACACAATGGCGGTGAGGACGGAATGAGAGACATTCGAGGGCCCAGGAGAGCAGTGGGTGCTCGACAAGGTTAGTTCTTGTCCCTCTTCAGTCTTCACTATCTCCAAACCTCTAGCTTCTTCACCTCGTTAGATGACAATTTCTCCAATAATCTAATACAAAACATGGGTTCCTTTTTGGGGAGAGCACACACATGTACACAGACATACACATACGTGAGTGTATATATGTTTTCACACAAAAGTTTTGATTGTGGAGGAGTTAAATGCATTGACACTTTACTTTGGTGCTTCCCCCCACCCCAGCTTTACTGAGGCATAATTGACATATAACATTGTGTAAGTTTAAGGTATATTATTGATCATGAACATTTCAGATTTTTACTACAGTACAACCCCAAGAAATGCTGGTCCAAAGCACACACCGGAACTAAACCATCCAACAGAATAAGGCTCACTTTACTGTTTTGTTTTTGCCTGAGTGAATTAAATACGGGCCAGGTCTAGAAAACAAACTTACATGGCAATGATCAAAGACAACCATGCACTGAGGCTCCTTGCTAACAGGAGAGGACGAGGTATCCATTTCGGTTTCAACCGTGACTGGCTCCTGCTGGTCCCAGAAGCTGTATTTGCAGAATACAGAGTGGGACAGATGCTGTGGCAACCCAGTGGCTTGGAGTATCTTAACCTGAAAGAAAAGGAAGGTTCTGTTAGTTTCTAACTCACAAAGTTCCAAGAAATACTTTTAGTCAGACATACGGACTCCAGTCCTGACTATGTCACACTAACTATTGGTTTATGTTGACCAAATCCCACTCACTCTGGGGCTGTATTTCTGCATCTGTGGAATGGTGACAGCAGTCATATTTAGCAAGAGGCTGACACAGGGTGACATCCTTGACTACAAAGATGGATGTTTTAAAGCATTTATAGGCTAATGAAAACTACAAATTCTAGTTCCTTATAACATCATCATCATCATCATCATTACCATCATCATCCTCTTATAATAACCAACTCAGAAGAAGAAAGTTCTCAAACATCAACACCACTCAATGATGCAAATGTGGCTAATGGATATATCATAAAAACACAAGATTATCAAGAAGAATGACGAATGAAGAACAAAATCAGTGTATGTGCCAATAAATGGTAAATATTCAGAAAGAGGTGAAAATTTATTTGATATTTTAAAGTATAAAAAGAAAAAAGGTTCTCAAGTAGAATATTACACACTACTAGAGCATTTTGGAGAAAACTATAAAGGCATTAGGAATGTATACTTCAGAGATCTGGAGGGGTGAAGAATGATGGCGGTTAAAGATGGTACACACTGACCATTCTCTCTGCACCAACATTTAATGAATGCCTTTCCCATGCAGATTTAGGGAGGACAGACAAATTAATATATATATATATATACATACATATACATATACATATATATATAATACACACACACACACAGACGCACACGCACCCTGGACTGCGGAAGTTCAGGATTTTGTGACAACCATGTATAATTAGAAATATGTCTAATCAGACCCAAATATCTCCAAAGAAATGCCCATAATAGATTTTAAAGTAGCCAAATATTCTAAATATTTCTTTTGACAAGTAGCATCAAATTGAGTTTTTAAGCTGAAGTTTTTGTGACTTTGAAACTAATATTTTAAAATTCCTCCAACTATGAAGGAAACTATACCCTAAGATTAATGAAGCTAAATGAAATTCTCATTTTCTAACTGATCAGGCCAACTTTCGTATAACTGGACGTTGATGGTTTGTTTCTTCTTCACCTGGTCACTTCCTTGCCTGTTGCAGAATGCACAACACTAGATCTGAGTGTGCGGCAGAAGCTGATGTAGTCAGCAACCACAAATACAAAGGTCGTAATACTTCAGGAAGCCTTAGTAATGACTCAGAAAATCTCACAAAGCAAATGACTCTCTTTTCTTCTATACCAGGTCCACAATGGGGAAGCAGTGAACGGGAACTCCTGCTGTTATCCAATTTTTCCTGTGATGGCAAGAAGAGTTTGAAATATCTAGACAGCAATTACCTGACAAACTATGAAAGATGGACTGACGAACACATTTCATTCATCCAAACCAAATACAGTG
>PVKM010034436.1:0-15570 GCA_004027735.1 Carollia perspicillata
TTGTTTTTGAAACATTTTATTTTAATTGTTGTTTATGTACAGTTTTCTGTCTTTTTACTCCCATCCCAGCCCACCCCCAGCCCTCCCCACCTCCCTCCCATTTCCACCCCCCCTTAGTTTTTGTCCATGTGTCCTTTATACTTGTTCCTGTCCTAAGACTTCTAAGCATCAGTTGTTGCACTACACATGGACATGCAAATATGCAGCCCAGGCCAGAGCAGAGTCTCTGAAGACTCAACTTCCAACCCAAAACACATTCTTTGATACCTTATTTACCCATTACCTTTGGCTCAAGGCCCTGCCATTTCTAAGTTCTGGAAATTCAGACAAATTTCTTTTTTAGAAAAAGATTTTATTTATTTGTTTTTAGAGAGAGCGGAAGAGAGGGAGAAAGAGAGAGAGAAACATCAATGTCACCTCTCATGTGGCCCCCAGTGGGGATCTGGCCCTCAATCCATCCATGTGCCCTGACTGGGTATCGAACTGGCGACCCTTTGGTTTGCAGCCCGTGCTCAATCCACTGAGCTACACCAGCCGGGGCTCAGACAAATTTCTTAATCTGCTCTATACCTGCTTTTCTTCCATAAAGTAAAGACAGAATTGCCTAGATTGACTTGGAAGTTTCCAGGCTTTATCTTCCACAGAAATTCAGCTATTTTTTCCATATCCTGTCATAGCTACATTTACTTCATATTTCAAAGGTAGTTTCAATTTTTGAGAGATCAAAGTGGGGTTGTATGAATAATTGAATAAGATAGTCTTAAAATGTCAATTAAATCAAAAAAGAGCATATCACAATTGTTAGTACCATTAAGCTACAATTTTGATTCTGAGTTGTTTTTTTTTTGGATATCATTTGTTCATCAATTATAAAATTATATTAACCCTTCTTTACATACATTGGATTGAATTTACACATTTCTTAAATTCCTTCTCCAACTTTTATTCTATCCTTTATCTGTGCAGATGGGAATTTTTGTGATGGGCTCCCTCATTACCAGCCTCTGACCTCTTTCTGTTACAAGGCATCTTTTTAGTTTGAACTGTCTCACAGCAAATATCCCTCCAGTGGTCATGGACCCTGGAGAATCAAACTCACACTGCTTTTCTTTACAATCTAGGCCTTCTGTACTCAAGTCTCCATCTCAACCCTACACAAATTGACTACTCTGGTGAGGCTAATATATTCAATATTCTCCAACTGAATGCACTTAACTAATTGCTGCTTCCACTCCCAGCTTCTCTCCATCTTATGTGGCCTTCCCAGTTGTTCCACTATCCAAATTTCTCTCCCTATCCTCCAATACCCAGTTTTTGTCCTGGTGCTTTCCTTCCTAAACTACAAAAATAGAAAGCATATATTTTCGACTTTCTATTACAATCTTCTAGCATAGTAAAGGGCATATAAAAAGTGCTGAAAGATTGAATGAACAAGTTAATAAACCATTAAACAAATGAAGCAGGATTTTCTTGACCAGAGCAGCACATGGTGATTCCCCCTTCAAAAGCAGTACAACATCTACTGTTTGATGTATACACTTAGTTTGTATCATTTACTACCTTATACTATTAATTAATAATTTGTCCCTGTAAGCCTCATCTCCTCAGTGGGATCACAAGTTCCTATGGGTCAGAGTCTGAGTCATGTTTTGGAGTCTCACCCCTGGAATCAGCAGGGCACATTCTGCCTCTCCAAATGCTTATTGATTGATTGAACATCACACAAGCTGAACTGCACAGCCAAGTGTGAGCAGCAAAACTTTTTTCAGAGCATGGGCCACAAATCACAATGAAATCTTTCCTACTTATTGAAGCAGGGCTCATGTGTCAAGGTAACCTGGATCCTCAAAACCCTTTGTCAGTATGGGAGAGCAAAACAGATGGGTTTGCCATCCACTAGATGCAGGCAATAAATGAGACATGTTTGTGTTGGTGGTGAAGGTGATGTGAATGCTCAGCTCAAACACCTACATGACACAAATGTAGCCCACCTCTAGAGATAGATTGTTCTCTATAACCTTTGGGACACAGCCTAAACTCAGTGCCCTTGACCAAAATACTATTGCACCTTTTGTATGTCTACCTTTTCCTCTGTGACCCAAGTATCCTCAGCCATTTGTGGAATCTTACCCCTCTAGATCCCTTATTTCTCTCCTCTAATTGGAGAGCATCCTTATATTCTTCTTCTTTTTTTTTTTGGCCAAATTCTATTCATTTTTGAAATCCAAGCTGTGTTTTTCCCACTCATAAGGAGCCTTCCCTCTCTCACCCATCCAGATGCCTCTTCTTTAAGCTCCCCTAGTGTCCTAAGCATGTGCCCCACTGCATTGTAAAGGCCCTACTGTCAATCCTCCCAGAAATGCACATGTGCTCCTGGGATGCAATGCCTGCATCCTGGAGTTTGAGTATAGGACCAGCACAGACTAGACACTTCAATAGCCTTCTGAATTAAATGGAAGCAAAATGGACTATATGAGAGCATTATTAAAGTAGAAATGATGAAATATCAAAGGAAGTAATAGATTTGACTAAAAATCTAGATTCCTCTGTTGCTCTATTCAGTGAGTGTTGAAGAACAAGGAGTAAGTTAAATGAAATGCTTCCTTTATCATTATTCAGACCTGAGTAAGCTAAGGACGCCCAAGACATCACCACTTTGGTGGACCTTCCCAGTCTTTTCTTGATATCTTGAAACTCAGGCAGCTGTATTTCTCTGCTTCCTATAAAATGGAATGTCTCATTATATTTCTGTGTCTGAAACATGAAATCTCTACCAACTAGATAACTTGTTGTGGAGGTCATGGTCTCATGGCTATCTTTTTTTTTCCCCTTGCTAATGGAATTTTCCTATCAACATTATCTTAGCTAAAGTGCAGAGACATTAATTATGACTTAATTGAAACAGAGGATGAAGTTCATGAAGTTATTATTGTTTGATGTACAGATGGTGACTAGATACAAATGGCTTATATAAAAAGGGCAATATGGGGGGAGCAGCTCCATTCGTTGCAAGGCTTTAGACTAAAACCATCTGGCCACAAGTATTAATCAGGGTGAGTTCTTCCATTCTCCATGACACAGCTCTCCCAGCCATCCCCTCAGCTCTGGGAGCTCTGTTGGCCTTCATCTATTTAATACTTTCCCTGAAAATAGCTCACCCCTGGGTTTGACATATTCTTCAGCATATAATTTTTGTAACAAGGGTATTTGCTAAAAATCACTATAGATTCTTTTTTTCATTGTTAAAATTTTCGTCTTTTAGAAATATTTTGGAGGTCAATTCTACTAGTTAATATATTCAGACAGTTTCTCACATATGCGGTAAATGTTTATTGAAGACCTGTTATAAGCAAGGTGCTACACTAGGCCTTGGGCAAATAGTAGTTAGCAAGGCAGGCAGTGTTCTTATTCCCATGGATCTGTACAACCTAGTGGTGAGAAGAACATTGAACAACCAATTATATAGACATACAATTAAGATGCATTGTTATGGGCTGAAATTGTGCCCCCCATCCCAAATTTATATGCTGAAGTTGTAATCCCCAGTATTAGAGATTGTACCTTATTTGGAGACAGGACTTTTAAGAAGTAATTAAGGTAAAATGAAATCATATGAGCAAACCAATATCCAATATGGTTGATGTCCTTGTAAGAAGAGAGTATTAGGAAACAGATGGGCACAGAGGAAAGACCATGTGAAGGCACAAGGAGAAGACAGTCATCTACAAGCTAAGAGAGAGGCCCTGAGAGAGTCCCTCAGAAGAAATCAACCCTACTGACACTTTGAGTTTTAGGCTCAAAAACTGTGAGAAAATAAATTTCTAAGTCACCTAATTTGTAGTAGTGTGTTTTGGTAGTCCTAGCAAACTAATACATACATATATACACATACTTAGGTTCAATGCTACAAAGGAAAAGATCTAGAAGATTGGATAACAGGGCTCTTGACCTGCTTGCTATAGGAAGGTTTGTGGAGAGTATGTCAGTTGATATAAAGGCTAAAAGATAAGTGGGATGGTGTTGACCACAGCTCTAGGATGACTTTTAAAGTTTAAACACATTGTTAAGCCACTAAATAAATATCCTTTATGTCTGTTGATTAAGGTTATGTTGCTAGAGAATTTTATCACCGCTTCAGCTAGAGAAGGAACAAGTAATGACTGATTAGAATGGATTGCTTAATTGTTATTTTTAGAAAGTTTTCTCTCTAAATCTTACTATTCAAAGAACTAGAGCAATACTGAAAAATTATAATGTGTTTGAGAGAATATGAGAAACACTATTGCTTGTGCCTACTAGAAATTAAATGGGCTGAGTTGAGATGGCCTCTTATTGAAGATTGAAACTTTCCCATGGCATTTGGTGATTCCTGAATCTTTGCTAGCTGTTTCCTTTTGCCCAGGAATTCTGTAATGTGCCCTGTGATTAGCTGTGACCTTCTAATAATAATTATGGGTGCCCAGAGTTCAGGTAGGAATCCTCTGCCCAGAAACTTCCTCTTCCATCTTCTGGGTTCCATTAAGTTGTCCTGATATTCATTCCTTAATCCTGAAAACTCCACTCTGGGATTAATGACTCTAGTGATATCAGAGCCTCATGTTGTGAAGCTGGAAAGCTCTGAATAAAATACACTCTCTAATGAAAAGCCAAAAGTGGTTTTTCTGTCACGTGGCCTTACTGTACTTTTTCTACTTTCTGTAGTGATATAAACACATAAAAGCCTTCATCTGTGAGAAAGTTTGTCCTGTTTTTAAAGACCCTTATTATATCTCTGTCTTGTTTTCTCTCCTAATGAAATAGCTCTAGTAACTCTATTTATGTAGTCTGAATGACTTACATATTCTGGTAACACCCCTAACCAATACATACATGGGGAGAGAGAGAGAGACAGAGAAACAGAGAGACAGAGAGGGAGGGAGGGAGGGAGAGAGAGAGAGAGAGAGGGACAGAGGGACAGAGGGAGAGAGAGAATTCTTTCTAGAATTCTAGAATAATTTAAAGAAAGTTACAAAAAGTCAAATTTGAATCTTTGGGACATAACTTTATATGGGTCACAATTATGGAAGTTGAAAAGCATGACCTCTGGCAGGGAGTTTGATCCTAAATCAAGGCCACTTATTCCATTTTCAAAAGAAGAGTCTTGGGTTAATGATTTCCTTGAAGATAAGGAAAAGTGTTGACATACTGTTTTTCTTTAAGAACTCATATAAACATCTAAAAGAGACTGCAGAAATTCTAGACCAACTCTCTCCTTTTGCACTGAGGTCTAACAGAACAAAACTTGCATTTTGCATCATATAGAGCACCACTAGTCTGCAGCTCTGACCCCTAAGGCCTGAGTTCAAACTCTTTGCCCATACTTGCTTGACAGTTGGGACTTGATATTTTGAGAAGCACTACAGTAGAAAAAGCAGACTTCAATTTTACTGACTGAACCCCCATACCTCTTTCATACGGTTCTCATTCCCTAGGACTTTTCCCATCAGAAAAATAAAACTAACAATAAATGCAGATCACTTTGAAAATGATTACAGTAGTTCCAGCTTTTTTGTTAGTTTACTTAATGTTTTACCAAAATTTAAAAAACCCTGCTTTGATTTCCAAAGAAACAAACCAGGCAGTCTCCTCTACCTTTATAGAATTTCCTTTTTGTTGTTGTTGTTGTAATTCAGGTTGATTTGAACAACAACAGAATCCATTCTATGCATCTTTTTAGGAGTCTTTAAAACAGAAGCCATTTTTTTAAAATTAAAAAATAGAACATGGTATCTATTGTTCATTGAGCAGATGTGCAGTTGAGAGACAGAGTCTCTATGACACATGGTACTTCAGGAAGAGTGCTAAAGAATTGAGATTTGAAATGCATAAAGTAGGGAAACCAGATATTTGTTCATTAATTGAAGATTTGCCTAAAGCTCGCCTTGCAGCAGGACTCCTTGAAGGTATTCTCCCTGCTCCTGTGCTGCCCCAGGCCTCCATACAGGATTAGAGCACAGGGGTGACCAGAATGGGCCAAAACCTTTGGGAACAGATAAACCCTTAGTAACATCTCATGTCATTTAGTGTGAGGTAGTACTCTTTCTTACCAAAGAATCAAAAAGTGTTTAAAAAGATGTCCCATATACCAAATAAATGTTGGTGTGTAAGAGTGTTTGTGTGAGCGTAAGCATGTGTTGATTATGGATATGCATGATTTACTTTATAATATTTTACCTTAGCTAAATTAGATTACAAGTCTGTAAAGAAAATGAGTTCATCATCTGTGTCAATCTTACTTGACTCAAGAATCTGTCAAAAATCAGATCACTAAGTAAAGTGTTTTGGGAAAACTCAATGTTCAATCCTACATATCCTATTTTCATTAATAGCCTATTGTACATTTGTCTGTAAATATTTCAGCTAATACAGGATTCCTTTAAATTTGAATTATTTAGGCCACTGACAATATAAAAACATTAATATGGGTGACAGCAAGATATAGTGTAAAGTCCATGATCTTGGGAACCCAAAGGAAAGGCCTGAGGATGAACCCCATAATGGCCATCTTAATTTAATTCCAATTCTGTTTGCTCCTGTGCATTCTAGCAAACTAGTAACTCCTTCATATGTGTTATAAGTGTATTTTTTTCATTACATGGCTGGTCCTAGCTTAAGGTCTAGCCCTCCTGAGACCATAGCACTGTTGATTCTACTTCCACAACTCCTTCAGTGACATGGTGTTCTCAGCTTCTTCTCATGCCCATATGTATAAGGCAATCAAGAAAGAACATGAGAAAAATAAAAAATAAAGAATAATGCCAGGTAAGGATTGCACTGCTGTTCTTCATTGTTTTGAAACTTTATCCCAGAGAATGAACGCATTCAGTTCCCTTCTATTTTGAGAACGCATTAAGTTTGCACGCCTCTCCATAATCTTCAGTGCACAAACCACAAAATCACATCCCCCTCAAAAAATGCCAACCACACAGAGTTTGGGAAGCAGGAGTGGATGCCCCAGGCATCAGTGCCCTGCCCTTTCCATGAGGGTCACCTTCTCTTTTTGATTTTTTTTTTTTGTTTGCTTTCTCTTTTGTCTCTCCCCTATGTGGAAAATTACCAGCAGACACAAAACCTTGATTCATTTGAAAGAAAAATTAAAGAAGTTCAAATTTTCCAAAATTGAGAAAAGAATCAAGCAAGAGATTTCCGAGACAAACTTTAGGAATTCAGTCAGCATATTTTACAACTTCCTTCTACTTGTTTTTTGAGAGACAGTTCTAAAATAACTGGTGATTTTTTCCCCTTCTGCAGCTGGGTAACCCGACAGTTTTCCCAGCTACTCTCTCACTCATAAATATGTTTTAATGGGCTGACATGTGCTTAATAATACAGGCAGCACCTGGATGCTTTAGAACAAAGTGCTGCCTGGGCTGGCACTGTATTAAAACTGCATTTGTGACCCGAGGCTGACAATTCTCTGTCCTCAAACATCTTGCCGATTAAAAAGCAACAGCCCAGTGCCAGCTTACAATTTTCTTCAAATAAGGAGGACTGAGGTTTAACTTTTATAACTCTGCACATGAAAAATATTATGTTCCTAAGTTATTAACTCACTTCCATTACAGGAAATCTTATAAATTTTGTAAAAGTCCTATGACTGCACACATTCACTTAGCTTTTATGGCTCTATGGAGCCATAGGTCTTGAGTCAGTATAAAAAGAAAAAAAAAAGATTCTAAATAGCTTCTCAACACTGTGCTCAAGATTCTAGATACACTATCTTATTTTATGCCATCAGAGTTTTGTGAAGAATTTTTGTATCTTATGTTTAGGTAGACTCTAACCAGGCCCACAGCTTCTGCTGTCCACACCCTTGCATGATTCTTTCAGCTAAGGCAAAGCCTAAACTGACTGAATTGTTTCTAATGAACAGCATATAGCAAAAGTGATGGGAGGCCACTTCCAGGACTAGGTTACATGGAGTCTATGGCTTTGTCTCGGGTGGTCTTTCTCACTGCCTGTGTTTCACTCACTCCAGGGTAAGAGTGCCCTCATTTCATGAGGCAGCTTTCTGCAGAGACTATGGGGCTAAGCTTGCAAATGGGTCTTCCGAGGTCTGCTACCTGCCTAGAGTGAGCTTGGAAGCAGATCCACCCCCATTTGAATACTGAGATGACTGTAGCCTTGGCCAACAACTTGATTCTTGCCAGAATCACCCAACCAAGGTGCATCTAGATACTGACTCAGACACTGAGACATAATAAGAGTTTACTACCACTAAAATTTGCTATAATATGTTTTTCAGCTATAGATAACTAAAACATTCTCATTTATATATGAGACAAAGTTAAGAAGCTTGTGCAGGGCCAAAGAATAGCAATTGAAAGAAGTGCCTTTTGAACCTGTCTGATTCCCAGACCCAAGCATTTCTGCTATTCGCAGGGGCTTAAGGGGCCTTTTTGTTCACTTACTGGCACTTGAGGCTCTCCCATAGTTTGACCTAATCTTGACTATAAAATCAAGTTTTTTTCAATTTAACTTACATTTTTCTAATTTATTTGGATAACAAAACTCACAGTCTAATGCAGGAAGAAAAGCATTTAAAATAAATAAAAATGTAATGTCATGTAATCCAGAATAAATATTGGCCCAGGGTACACAGAAGAGGCAATTTGATTCATACGGTATATCCAGGGAGGCTGATCAAAGATTTGTTGATGCAATAGCATGTCTCATCCCTAATCCAATGCCTGACGTGTGGTCTGACCTCAGCGAGTACCTGTCAGCTATGTCAACACATTGCTTCTGGAAATAGCGTTTAGTCATTAATTAGTGAGATAACAAGTGGAGAAGGAGGGGGAAAGTTTCACTGTTTCATGTTGAAGAAACAGCAGAGCCAGAGTATGACTTGTTCATAGATTTGTTCCATATTGCTATTCATTAGAATCAATACTGTGTACTATAAAAGTAAGTACTTTCCAAACTTTAAATATTTGAGAATAATTTTAAAAATTTTGTCATGACCAGATACATATGTAGTAGTAGTTACATAATAAATTAAAAATATTTTTAAAAACTCACTAATTTTTACTTGAAATAGAATTAGGTGGCTGCAAAAAGTCTGACGGTACTATGGCATGTAGGGAAGCTACACACTGTAAAGTCAGGAAAAGTCAGGATGAAATTATTGTGTCCTCATTGATTTTCATGTGAGTTTAGAAGTTATTTAGCCTCTGTGATTCATTTCTTCATCTGCAAAATGGAAAATAATGCCTTTCCTGAATGAGCATGGTGACTTCTGTATAACATATACACACATACCATGTCTGCGGAGACCTAGCAAAGCACTCTGCAATTGGTCTGTATTATGCTCAATAGTATTAGATATGAATCCTTGTTTCCACTTCCCAGATGAGATTGCTGAGAAAGAAGGAAATTAAGGAACTTGTCAAAGCTCGCATAGCTAAATATGTTGCCTCTTCAGACTGAGAGTCAATTTGTGAACACTGGATCATCCTCTTCCCTGGGAACCAGATTCTGTATGTTTTGGTCAGAATCTCTAACATGTGTTGACTTGGCTGAATTAGAAGTCAACCAAGTGGTTGTGAGCAGATGGTACCTGTGAGGATTTCAGCTGCCCGTTCTGTCACTTTCTGAATATGGAGTCTCAGAGTTCCACCCTCCAGGCTCAGCAGCAGGGTCCCCGAGCCCTCAGACAGCTCTGTGGACAGAAGCAGACCATCCTTGTTCCATGTTCGAAACTGGAAACCCACTGAGAGCCCATCAATTTGGGGGGTGCCAGGCAGCAGCAGATAACTGCTGCTGGAGTTGATAAATGTGATGGGAACAATTTGTGGTTCGGAGCAGGAAAAGGTGACATTGCCCTGGAAAACAATAAAAATCAAACATATAAAAGCCATTTTTTATTCTGCAATCTGACAGCTGATATAAACAACCACCTAGAGCTGACCTTAATTTCAGGATCATTCCACATTCAGCTGCAAGATTTTAAAGAAAAACATGTGTCAGATTTGTTTATATACATCAGCAAGATTGTGTTCCATTCCTGTGTCAAAGATCACAGTGCTACCTGCAAAAATGATCATCAAAGACCTGAGAGGAATGGGGGGATGCAAAGCATCATTATTTTTTAAAGAACCAGATATAAAAATAATCACATCAATTTATTGAATAAATATGCATTGCAAAGCAACTGTGTGCCAAGCACTAGGATAACTTCCAAAGAGATACACATGAAAATACTTTGTTACAATGTGGAATGTGCTAAAAAGAGACACAGACACCAGCTTCCAGGGGAGATGGTAGAAGATATAATTACACAGGCAAAGATTTCACAAGGAAGGGGAGGTTTTCCTGCAACCAAGTGGGGAAGGAGAGATAGAAGTGTGCCCAGCCAACCTTTTCAGCAAACTACACATGGCAGGTACAAAAGGTTTGGAGAAATTAGCAAAATGGCACTCCTGGAGATTACAAGGAATGCGACACTGCTGAACATTAAGTGGAACAGGGAAGGCCAGGGACCACGAGGCAGAATTTAAAAGCCCTTTTATGCTTGTTAATTTTATCAGTCAAACTTAGAAGCAGTGAAAAGATTTGGGCAGGAGTTTCAATTAGAGTGTTTAGAGCGTTCATTCATTTAGAGTGTTTTCAAAAGCATGGGGAGCAGAGGGTGGATGGAAGGACTTGAGGTGAGGGATATTAGTTGTACATAGAATAGAACCAGAAGGAAGAGGAAGATTATCATTGGCACAAGTAAGGACAATTTGGTCTAAGTTTATTTGAGGATGACTAGAGTAAGCTTCTGCATCAGGAAGTTATGGGGAAAGAACTACGTGTATGTGCCCAACTAGGCCATGTGCTGGAGTCATTTCTACTTTATGAATGAGGAGAAAGCAGGGGATGCCTTATAAATCATGAATAGATGTTACATTATGAAAACCACTTGCAATTTTTATCTCAAACCCCATAGCCAACCACATGCTGTTTTCTATCCCTATAATTCATCAGTATTAGACATCAAACTAATCTACAACAATGCAGCAAACTTATTCAGGTGGGTGTAACACAATATTCTCATCTGAATTGTCATAGACATATCAAGTTCCATGGAAATCTTTCCTCCCAAGGCCTGAATGGCTGCCTTTTCATGATGCTTAACACTTAGCCAATGCAACTTAGGCAAGAAAAGTCAGGTATTTTTGAAAGGATAATATCTGGCTTGACCACCTGCCTGAATTCAACTTCCCACTAAGGTGGCCAG
Organism: Carollia perspicillata; assembly: GCA_004027735.1. Classification (NCBI taxonomy): domain Eukaryota; kingdom Metazoa; phylum Chordata; class Mammalia; order Chiroptera; family Phyllostomidae; genus Carollia; species Carollia perspicillata. Next base: position 11,261 of record PVKM010034436.1, read on the forward strand.
GTAGTGGGGTAGATACCCAGTATAGCTCAGACCAGGTTAATTGCTAAGCTGCAAATACCTCATAGTCTAGGAAAATCTCCCTGGTCCCAATCATGTTTATGTATGATTGTCTTGTATTTCTGAAATCATGCAGTCATCTCCAAACACACTTCTACCAATAGTATATTTCTAATGATTCACTCATCAAGCAGGCTGCTATGAACATACTCTTACTTCAATCATTTGCTTTAGTTGCTTAGATGTTTTCTTCTCTGTAGGTTAGATCCCCAGAAGATAATTAATGTGCCAAAGTGTAAATCTCCTGCTATCAATGAACAAAACAAAACAACAACAACAACAACAACAACAATAACAAAACAGTTTATACTGCCCACTGAGACTGCAGGAGGCCAAACACTTAGATACAGATCCCATGTGTTCCTCACAATAACACTGCACCTGTTTAAAGAGTGTACAGACTGTGCTTAGAGAAAGTGAGTGTTTAATAAAAGCCTGATGCCTCCTCAGCAGTGACAATGGGAGACAAACCTCAGTTTGGAAAAAATTGGTTTTAGTTACCACCTTTGATACCATCCTCTTCTATACTGGGTACCACCATTCAAAAAAATCTACCAACTTGCCTGGCTAGTGCAGCTCAGTGGATTGAGCATGGGCCTGAGAACCAAAGGGTCACTGGTTCGATTCCCAGTCAGGGCAAATGTCTGTGTTGCAGGCCAGGTCAACAGGTAGAGGAGCATGAGAAGCAACCACACATTGATGTTTCTTTCCCTCACTTCCATCTTCCCTTCCCCTTCTCTAAAAATAAATAATTAAAATTCTTTACAAATATTTTCCAACTTGCTCATGATATTCACTGTTGTTTTCATTGGCTTTTGTTTGATTTCTGGTGGATTTCCATTCAAGAATGAACATATCCCTACTGATGACAGTTTAATTGAGGTGGGCTGTCTTCTGAAATAAGAAAAACCACAAATACCACTGCAGTGAAGTCAGGAGATATCAGAAACTTCTTTTCCCCTTTTTTCCTGAGGCTAGTAACACCTCCTCTGGTAAGAAATTTGCCATAGCAGAGTAGTACCCCAAGTTTTAAGCTGTGTGAAGGGGCACCACTTGGAAAGTGGTGCAGAGACTGTAGGGAGGAGAGTAGGAGATTGGAACAATGCCCCTTCTCCCTTGTGTGGGCCGGGGAAACTTCCCTCTCACCCAACTTAGTTCTTCTGGTTGGCCACACAATTCAAATAATATATAACAAATCAGCAGGGGAAAATAAATTTGTAATGAGTGTGCACAGGGAGTTCACATTAGCAGGAGATTTCAGTAACAGTGAAGCAAAATGGGTTATACATGTCATTTTGGTCAAAGGAGAAAGGGAGGGATAGGTTTGGGATTTAAAAAGGGAAATAGGCAACTCATAGGTAGCTGAGAAAGTGGCAAACAAATTCTTGCTAGACAAGTCAGAAACAATGGGACGGAGAGGAATCTGGTGAACAGATTTTTGCATGGATCCATCCTGCCAACCATACTTAATTGATAGATGCTAAAGAGAATATGCTAAAATGATTATAATAATCCCCTTCCTGAAGCAGGTGTTTCTATGTTAATCTCTTTAAATAGGAAGGGGGAGGTAAAACAAAACAAAACAAAACAAAAAATTCTTCCTGAGGTTGTTGGCCTTCACTCGAATTTCTGCTTGAAATGGCTTGCATGCCAGGGTGGTACATTCTGGGGAGACTCATTTTGGACCTCAACATTTTATTGATTTAAAATCCAATGTTTAGCTCAACCCTAGACATTTTCTGAGGGCCTTCTGGATCAACACCCATGGAAGGCGGCCCTCAAGAAATTTGGGATCCAGAAGAACTGAGAGTCTCCCCTTCTTTGATCAGCTCACTCATATCTCTGACAAGCATGGGAGCTCCCTTTCTCCAACTCACTCCATTCCTGTAATATCTAATGGGCCTTGTGCAGCAGGCAAGGGGACTCAAAATCTCTTGAAGAACACTCATGAGACACTCAGGTATCCCTGGCTAGGTTCTGGTGGTAAAAACTCCAAATGAATGCCTCAGGGATTCTCACTGGGTAAGTGAGACAGTGTGTGAAGATCAGCACTCTGCTCATCAGGGAGCAGGAAACCTTTAAAATGCATTGGGGCATATTCTCCATTTTTCAATAGTTTCCTTGCTCCACTGCTGGCCCTGCACCTCCACTCTCTCCCCCACATTCCCTTCATATTGTGCTCTGCTCTCCCCGCCCTCAGTTTTTAGAGCACACCCCTACTGCATTCTCCAATGCTGAGTCCAAAGGCAAGTAGAAGAGGCAAGATAGGAGTGGATGGGAAGTGTCTTCTGTCCTAAATGTGACCCAACTCTTCTGGCAATGTGAGTGATTGCAGTTCACAGCTGCTGTGCTGCCACCTGCTCACCCGCCCTCCTAGCTGTGCTGGCTGCAAGCAGAAACACTCCAGTCCTGAGGAGCATCCATACCCCACCCATCCATCAAAGTAGAGAGAGAAAAATCAGCTAAGTGACAAAGTGCTACTTTTGAAATCAACATGGACTATTTAATCTTTTTTGATAATGCTGTTTGTGACTTCAGAATTCCTCTTAAGTTGATCTTTGAGGGAGTACCCACCAGTGATTTAGAGGAGAATTTTATGATACAGGAAGACAATTTCCTTTAGAATAGTGTCAAAACAGAGTGGCAAAGAGTGAACAGTACACATTCTACCTTATATACCTCTTTAATCTATTAATTCAACTTTCATCCCATCCCCCTGCCAAGAAGGTTGCTCCATTCCCAGACTTTATCCATTCTACTGTGTGCTTAATTCATTAGGGATTTCAAGATTTCTCAAGCATTGTAAAACAATGTGCTAAGCACAGAAGTTTTTAAGTTATATACATAAATGTGATCGTGATCCTTTGCACTGTATGGTCATTAAGTGTTCATTTTGACCATAATTACTAATTGAATTGTAAGAGTAGAATTTCTGTGGATGAAGCATGCAACTTTGAAACCCTAAATATGTGCTCATAGATTATCTTAGAGAGACTGTCCACAGCTATGTAAAAACACTGTCTTGTACAAAAACCAACAAGGGCTAATATTATTCCGTATGTGACTCATAAAGTTTGATGGCTTCTAAGGACAGCCAGGCCCCTGAAATACAAGCGTGTTTGTGTCAGTGGAGGAAGCAAACCCTTTTCATTGATTCATCCTCCTCAAGGAGACCCTCCTTTGAGAGGACAGCACAAAACCCCTATTTCAATAATTGCTGTGCTGAGACAGAACATCCAGTCATGTACAAAAGAAGCCTGTCCCAATCTGGAGAGTCACAATAGGCTGCCTTAAAGAGGTAACATTGGAATAGAGATTTTACAGAAGAGCAAGAGTAGCTAATTGGAGAATGAGGAGAAGTGTTGTATTATCTGAACAGAGAGGGAAAGAATTGCTAAAGCCTGAAACACTAAGGTGTGGGGTGTATTTAAGGGTCTGGCAGGAAGCCTGCTGACCACAGTCTGGAAGCCAGCAGCCAGCATAATGGCAGGCAAGTTGAAGTGAAAAGGACAGAAAGGCATACAATCTTGTACTCCTTTAGATCATGTTGAGGTACTGGAAGTTGATCCTATGCTACAACAAAAGGAGTTTAAGAGAGGTGACGAGGGAACTGAGGTGGAGACCATGACAATCACTCACGTGCCCCCCTCAGCGGGGAGCAGAGACTGTACTATGTGCACAAAAGGTGGCCCAGGGCCAGCTTCAGGCAGTCATTGCACTTACTGTGTCAATAGGAACAGTGAAGGGCTTGTGGAAACCTCTGTCTAGAATGGCAAAGGGGGAGAGGAAGAAAAGTAACAAATATTTTGTTGCTAAAACTGATAGGAGACGCTGTACCAGACTAAGAGGACGGAAGCTCAGGTGAGGCTCCCACTCTCTGCTACACAAGGGACTTCAAATAAGAAAAAGCAGAGATGACTCTTGCTGCTTCCTTTACCCTGACTTGGCTCCACCTCCACCAGAGTGTGAAGATACACTGACAGCAAACACAAGTCCTTAAGCTCACTCATCCCAGCAATTTTTGGAGTTAACTATGACAATCTGCTCCCTAAAGATAATTTCTGCCCTATTCCCTCCACCAGGAGTGACTTTTTCAGGCTTCTTCACCCTCCCTCACACTCCTTCCCTCCAAGGCTGAATGGTTCTCCTTCCTGGCCTATATCTGAGGCTCCCTCAGACAGTCTTTCCAGACTCCCTCCATCTCTAAAATAGTTGTCCTCTGCACTGGCTTTTACTGCTTTTTGTTACCATGC
>PVKM010034437.1:0-15516 GCA_004027735.1 Carollia perspicillata
TGTGGGTTCAATCCCCAGTCAGGGCCACATTCAAGAATCAACCAATGAATGCAAAAATAAGTAGAACGACAAATTGATGTTTTTTCTCTCTCCTTTCTTCTCTCTCTAAAATCAATCAATCAATCACATTTACAAACAGACAAGTTATATTTTCAAACATCTTATAAACTTGCCACAATTTTATGTCATGCACGTTCTAAGAATTTTTTTTAAATCAACATGAATTTAAGTAGAATTTGCCCCCTCTCCCTGTACAGTATTTTACCAACTTTCTATCATTTTCTAACCCATCTAACAGTGCATTGTTATACACTTATTCTGTAAAATATAGATGTTTTCCACACTCTACTTCCTAAATAAACTTCACTGCTAAAACATTACTACATTCTTCTTCCAACACACTAATTATGTCCCTTTATTTAACAACCATAGCCAATAATGCACACTAAGTCTTAAATTTTTAAAGTGCTATCATATACATTGTCCTAGTTATCACCATAACACACTACAAATGATCAATTATGGTCATCGTTCTATAAAAATATTGAGATAAATTACATGACTAGCAAAGAACAAAGCTAGGACTTGAACCCATGTGTTCTCATCCTTCAACTCAAATACACTTTACTATACCAGTGTTTCTTAGTAACATGAAAGATCAATTTTCAATCTAGAGAGCTCTGTATTTTAATTTTATTTTACATAAATTATTTAAGTTAAAAGTTATTTAATTTAAATAAAACAGCTATTTAAATTAAAAGTTACTTAATTTAAATAAAAACAACAAGTAAATAATAAAGATGGTATGCAGATTTTGAAAAATTCATGAATATATGTGTATATGAATGAAATTTTCATAATCACTAAAAGATGGACAAAAACCAGGGCTAATTCTCCCCTGTTAAGATAAAGGGTCAGTCAAATGAATGGCTGTGACATTAGCTAGGGTAATACAGAGGTGGGCCTTCCTTAAAAAAAGTTATAATAAAATCCAACTCTTTCCCATTAAAAAAATAGCTAAAGGGGAAATTATATCACAAAATGACCTTTCACTGTGAAGATGCTTAAATCTTAGTTATAGGTAACATTTATGTTTCTGGTGCTTGGCTCTGGGCTCTTATAGGCTAAATTATATAACCCTTCTACCACCTTGTAAGGTAGGTACATGTATCATTAACCTAATTTTTCAGATGAGGAAGTATTGTAAGATTCAAAACTGTTATCAAATTAATAAACTTTCAAGAAGCAGAAACTTCCAACTAATGACAGCATAGAATGAACAATCTTAAAGAATCTTAAAGAAAATGTCCTATTCTTTTTCTCTAGAATAAGAGTCAGGAGACCTTGATTCTAACCCTGGTTTTGTCTATCACCAGCTGAGTCACAATCCCCAGATAAATCTTTTAAATTCTAGGCCTTGGTTTTCCATATCTATAATATTAATTGTTTGAATTTTGTCATCCCTAATATCTCTTTTATTTCTAATAATCTATACTTTTGCTCTTCAAATTTCTAATAACATTTATTTGTATTGTGTCAAGAATGAATAGATTGTATAAGTTAGGTATACTTTTGAGGAGCTAATGCTGAAATCAAAAGTTGTTCTCAATCATTCTGATAGAGCACCTGCATAATAATGTCTGTTGTTTGTCCTGAGAGAAGGAAGCTGAGTTAATTGACCTATTTTAAGCAATTATTAATGCAGAACACCTTCAGTGATAGCCCAGAAAATCCACAAACCTAGAGCAACTGTGCTAGCAGCACGTTCTGTGAAATACGGTGGATAGCCTCATCCTTAATGAATTTACAGACAATTGAGGAAACTGATCAAACTCATGAAAATTTAAATTGCTGATCAAAGTGTAGGGTTGGAAAAGCCCTTTGACCTCGTTTAGTCACAGATTCACAGAATGCGAGTGCCCACAAAGGACCTTAGAGATGGGTTCACTCCCTTCCCTTCCCTTTACCACCCCTAACTCATGGTGGGGCAACCCAGGGCCAGCAGGGCGAGCTCACTAGTCTGCGGTGAGTTAAGAAAGAACAGAGAGGGATCAGAACTCTATTCAAGAGCCACAGTAGGTCAGTTTAATTGAAGTGGAGAATTTGGGTTAAAGAGCAGCTGCCAATTGGAACTGGATTGTGGAGGCTTTTCTGTGTCATACCTCAGCACCGAGAAGCCATAAAAGGTCTTCCGGGTAGACAAGGGTTCACCAGGCAGTCAGGAACACAGCCGCTACCAATCAAATCAGGCCCATCTCTGGGTACCGCTGTGGAAAAGTCAGCATATGCTGTTAGAAAGAGAAGAAAAGCAAGCTGTACAATGTTTTGCGTGTGCCTGTGTATGTGTAAATGCATAAAATTTCTCTGGACAGATGAATAAAAATCTGGTTACTGTGTTTGCCCGCGGGGAGGGGAATAAGTGTCTGAAGTGTGGGCATAGGGATCAGATAAATTTTTCATTTTATGTTCTTTTGAACATTTTGATCTGGGGAAGTTTCACATGTTTTGCTTACACAAAATATATTTTTTAGTGATGATAGTATTTTTTTCTAATTTTTAAAAGATTTTCAATTACAGTTGACATATAATAATATTCTATTGCTGTAAAGTGAACAACATAGTGATTAGACATTTTTATAACTAGTGAAATAAATCATCATTTTTAAAGATATTTTTGTCTAGTCTAGAAAGCTTTTTTTTAATTAAATAAAATTATTTTTCTGTTTTAAGTAGCACCTTTCAATAAAGTAGTTATCTGCCTTCAGAGCAAGAAGATCAAGGTTACTTATACAATTACTGCCTCATTCATATTTTCAAAAAAATGTTACAGAGGGTGTGATATCCTGACATTAAACGTTGATTTATTTCCCCCTGTGGTTACTCTGCAACTAATGACTGCAATTGTTGAAAGGGTGCCAGACACTGTCACACAGAACTCGGACGGGAATCTAAATGAAGACATCTTGTCCCACAGCTGGCTGAGGACCCAGTGTGTACTATTAATAAAGTAAATTCTGCTTTCAAAATGCAATTCATGACACATCTGCAGCAAAGTGGGCTTGACAACACACTGGGATCTTTCTATCACAGAACTGGGGAGAGAGACACCCCCTACCTGATTTGATCAGAATTTGCCTTTCCTGGTTGTGCAGCTTCTGGAACATGAGGGGACCCGTAGCAGGTCTAAAGCCACTGAACAAGCTGTTACAACAAGGGTAACTAGAATCTACAAATGCAAGGTGCTCTTCCTCCAAATAAAGCCATGCCCACCTGGGTCGTGGTTATGTAGGAAGACAACGTCTCAGAGTTTTTGTGAGTGCATCCACAGTCTCAGAACTGCATGTTTTAGCTAGGTTTGGATTTTCCAGAAAATGATAGAGCACCTTCGCAGTGGATTGTATACAATTCACTCTTAAGCCCTTTTGGGTATGCCACAAGTAGTCCAGCGACCTCTTGTAGAAAGTCTGCCCACTGACTTGCCACTTTGACTATTTCCCTGGCCTGCTTTGTAAACCTGAGTCAAACCCTGATGCTAACAGGTACAAACTCTGAGAAAGCCTAGGATGCACGTTTCAAATAAGCTCTGTCACAGTCCAGTTGCTTTCAATGATAACAGTGGTTGAGAACCTCTAAAGAGCTTTGGAAAAATTCAGGTACCTGGATCTTGCCTCTCCCCCAATCACCTGAGCTGTGAGGAGCCTTGAGGAGGTCAGTGCACTGCAGAGAATGGGGAAATAATGATGCAAGGTATGGAGGAGACCAGGGAGGTGAGCAGGAACCAGCTCGTTCATGGCCTCTAGGCTATGGTATAGATTCTGATCTTCAATCTAAGAGCAAAGGAGAAGCTACTGGAGTCTGGTAAGGAGATGAAGCACTGCTCAGGTATGTGTGTGCCTTTTTAGGCCACCCAGCCACAATGTGGGGACTTGATTGCAGGGGAACAAAAGTGGTAGATGTAACCTACTTGGAGAGGTTTTTGTAATAATGCAGCCAGTTTGGACTGGAAAAGATATGGTCAAGTAAAAAGGGAATGGATAGCCCTGACCAGTGTGGTTCAGTTGGTTGGAACATCATCCCATGCACTGAAGGGCCCTAGGTTTAATTCCTGGTCAGGGCATAAATCCAGGTTGTGGATTTGACCCCCTAGTCACGGCATATACCAGAAGGCAGCCAATTGATATTTCTTTCTTACATCAATGCTTCTCTCTCTCTCTCTCTCTCTCTCTCTCTCTCTGTCTTCCTTTCTCACCTTTGCTCTCTCTCTCCCTAGAAATAATGAAAATATGTCTTTGGGTAAGGATAAAAATAATAATAAAATTAAAAATAAAATAAAAGGTGGTTGGGTAGGTTGGAAGGGGTGTTCAGGATATAGAACCAGATGGGAGATTTAGTAATTGCCAGACCAGTGTAGCTCAGTTGGTTGAGCATCATCCCATAAAGCAAAAGGTCCCTGGTTTGATTGCTGGTCAGGACACATTTCTGGGTTCAAGTTCAGTCCCTGGGTTGGGTGCATACGAGATGCAACCAATTGATGTTTCACTCTCACATTGATGTTTCTCTCCCTCTATTTTTCCCTTCCTTCCCTGCTCTCTAAGAATGAATAAAGAAAATCTTTAAACAAACAAAAAAGGAGAATGATTTCCAGACACCTAGGATTCTGACAAAGGCAGGAATTTGTACATTTGTCTAGTCCTTCCTGAATGATTTCCTGGTGCTGGCTGCACTTGCCCTGGGGGCTGGAAGAAGGCCATCCCTGGCAGTGTTCCGTAAATCAATGATTCACCAGCTTGTTGTGTCCTAAGGGGCTGAGTGCCCGCATTACCACAAAGGGTAATGCAGTCATGGAATTTTTTGTGTCTCTTCTTAGCTAGAAAATATAGTTTGCAAGTGTGTTAGACCTTTTATTTCATATTGAAAAACCCAATCACCAAGTGGCATTTGGAGAAATCTGTACTATGGAGACATGAAATTGAAAATGGCAAGTATTGATTTATAGAAAAATTTTGCTAATGCTAAAAACAGGTGATGTAGAAGTGTATCATAATTTAGTTATTTACCTATACATGTGTTAGGTATGTGTGCAGGTGTGTGTATATAAGTGTGGCCATTTTTAGAATGTGATCAACCTTTCATGTTTTCTTTCTTAACTAATCCCTTAAAAGCAACATATCACTGTGATGAGTATGGTTAAGAAAATGATGCCACTTTTACAAAACAAGTTTGGTTTTGAATTTGTGAATCCATGCTGAACTATGAGTTGGGTCTAGACAGATTGACCTCCACTCTCCTGCTCCCATAGCTGATAAAGAGATTCTGAGCGGTAGAATACAACTTTCATAGCAACAGGGCAAGGGGTCCAAGTTCCAGAGAATTCCCTCTGAGCAGCGACTTACTCTCAGGAGTGTTGGCCAAATGCCCATTTCCCTCTCCACAGACTACCTCAAAGAACCCGCGAAGAACACTCCCTTTGCAGAGGTGCTCTGGGTCCTCCATTTTACCTCTCTTTGTGAAATGCCTTTACCAGTAAACTACTGGTAATGAGGTGGTTTATCTGCTTTTATTGCTTGTAATTTTATTACCTACCCAATATAATCTTGGCTCAAGCTTCGCCTGCTTAGAGGCATGGTAAAAGCTTTATGTCTAGTTAGGCCCCATCCTAGAAGAGATTTGGCTTTCTGAGCTGTGGGCTCTGAGCCAGGCTTGTGTGCTGAGGCTTTGGTCCTTCTAACAGCCTAATTTATGCACTCTCAGCCACTCTAGAATCTTATTTTCTGGCCTAGGTGAGTGCAGAGACAATTCAGAGGGTGGAGATTCAATGAGTCAACAAAAAAAAAAGAGGTAAAGACCAAAGGCCCATTTCTTCATCCCCAAGAGTAGCAGAATCTCTGTTTCATATTTGACTTTCTTTAGTGTGAACCACACAGAAGCATTTGTGGTCATGGGGGGGCACATCCATCATCCCAGTGTTGGCTGGGGCTGAGCTCTAGAAAAGCCCCTCACAGAAGTGAAGTAAAGCAATAGGGCTATGAACATTGGGGTGAGAGAAGACACAGCAGGTGGAGAATGGGGGAAGTGAAGTCTGGTTTTCAATGAGGAAGGGTGGGGCCTTCCCTGTCCTGGCTTTGAGCCCAAACTGGCTGTCTTGCTATTTCACTTCTCTGAGGGGCTCTATCTCCCTCTTCCCTCCACCAGCCCCATCCACTCACCCTCTCTCACACCACATCCATAAATTATGCTCTCTTATGCAGCTATGGCTACCACATTAACAGCCTGGTGCACCTGTACCCACCACTTTTTCAACCCTGTAGAGCATTCTTCCTGATACCCTTTATTTAAACACACATAATGAAACACTTTTGGGTGCTACTGCCTGTGTCGGTTTGATTTTACTCCTGTTGCACTTTCTCAGTGACTCTTGGAAAATGTTTTTCTCTTCCTTCTTTGTTACCCCCACTCCCACCCACACCCTGACTCTCTGCTGCTGGTGTGACCACTGCCCACCACAGGCCAAGAAAACATGGATGGGCAGGTGTCAGTCTCTGCTGAAGCTATAGGGGCTGAGACTGGGGAGTTCCAGGGATGACAGGGAATGAAGGTGTAGCCTGTGGACTTTCTTAAAAAGCTGCAGAGAGCTTCTTCTAAAACAATTGTGTTGAGAATATTAAGAAATACTCTTTCTAAATGTGAACAGCATATGATACTCTTGGAAAACACAACAGTTTACACTAGTAAGCGAAAATGCTAGTGATAACCAACTAGTAGTATCTGATCCCATTTGCTGTTTATTTACTAAGGATGTGCATACTTCTTATATTTGTATATGCATAAGGTTTTCTGGGAGGGGAAACAAAGAATTATTTACAGCAACTACCTCTGAGGAAAGGGTTGTGTGTGTGGCCGGGGAGAGTCAACATTTTGTTGTAGTGCTTCTGCACTGTTTGAATTTGTTTTTTACTATTATTATTGTCTTAATGATAAGAAAGTTTAAATATTTTTGAAGGAATATTAATTTTCTGTCTGTCAGTGATTCTCCAAGAACGATTAATAAGATCTAAATGGAAATTGAGGCTGAATAGTACAGTAAATTCTGTCTCACTGACAGGTTGAACAACTTACATTAATATCATTTTGAACACTTACTATACACCATAAGAGTTATCCTTGCTTTATATAACTACAAAATCAAATGAGGTATCTACTTTACTGCCCCCAGTTTATGAATGAGAAAACAGACTTAGAGAGGTTACATAACAGTCACAAGTTCACACAGCTAGCAAGTAAGTACTTGGAAGCAGATCCTTTCATAAGGATAAATTAAACATCTGCCTCATCTACCACTGAATCCCCAGATCCTAGCAAAGTGCCTGGTACAATGGAATGATACAAATATATTTATTAAACAAATGAATAATACCTAATATGGAACTATGCCCTTAACTACCACATTAAATTCCCCTCAAAAGATATATTTAGGGTGGACAAAGGCACTTTGTCAGTACATTCACAGGGGCAGACTCAGGTCCTGGATCACTGTAGCATGGAAGGAGCCCTCAAACCTAAGGTAAGCCCTCACTTCCAAGCACTGTACTTACTGCCTGCTTGTCCTGCTCTAGGACCTTCACTCCATCCTCCTCCCTCACCTTCTGGGCCATAAAAGATATTTTTGTTTTTCCTGACTGACTTAGTATCCTAGCATTTCATTCATTCATTTGGTCATTCATTAAATATTTATTGAGTACCTACCACCTTCAAGGCATTAAGATATAAAGGAAAACACAGATAAGACCACTTTTTACCTTTAGTATTTATCCTAGAAAACAATACAGACAAAAGAGGAATAAAAAATAAATGAGAAAATGTTAAGTAGTTTAAGTATTTTAAAGAAAATGTGGTCCTGGCTGGTGTGGCTTAGTGGATTGAGTACTGGCCTGAGAACCAAAGGGTTGCTGGTTTGATTCCCAGTCGGGGCACATGCCTGGGTTGTGGGCCAAGACCCTGTTGGGGGGCACTTGAGAGGCAACCACACATTGATGTCTCTCTCCCTCTCTTCCTCCCTTCCCCACTCTAAAAATAAATAAATAAAATCTTTTAAAAAACACAAGAAAACATGGTGCAACAAATCCTGATTATTATGAAAAAATGTAATATTTATTTTGCTAAATTCTTTTTTCAAATTACTGAATAAAAAAGATGTATTTAGACCCTCACCTCACACCATAAAAAATAAACACAGAATGGATCAGAGACCAAAATGTAAAGGTGAAACCTATAAAACTTTTAGAGGACAACATAGAAAAGCAATCTTTATGACCTTGACTTAGGCAAAGACTTCTTAAATACAACACCTTATACAATACATTAAAGGAAAACTGATAGGTTATACTTTATCAAAATTTAAAACTTCTGTGCTTTAAAATACATCATTAAGAAAAGGAAAAGATAAGTTGCAGACTAAGAAAATATTTTGTCATATATCTGATAAAAAAGAACATTTATTGAGAACATATAAAAAACTCTTACAGTTCAATGTAACAAAAAAAGTACAGTTTTTGAGTGGGCAAAAGATTTGAATATAATTTTTCACTAAAGAGGATGCATGCATGGCTAATACATTAAAGAAAAGATGCCTATCATCATTAATCATTAGGGTAGTGCAAGTCACATGTAATACCATTTCATACCCACTAGAAAGGCTGCAATTTAAAAGACAGATACCCATACTGAGACACATCATAATTATATTGTCAAAGTTAAAGACAAAGAGAGAATCTTAAAAGCAGCAAGAGAAAAACAACATGTTACATACAATGGAACCCTCCATAAGACTATCAGCAGAAACTCTGCAGGTCAGGAGGGAGTGGCATGATATACTCAAAGTGCTGAAAGAAAAAAAAAGCTGCCAACCAAGAATTCCCTATCTGGCAAAGTTGTCCTTTAGAAATGGACAGAGGTAGAGTTTTCCAGACAAGCAAAAACTGAAGGAATTCAGCACCACCAAATTTTCCTTAAAAGAAATGTTAAGGAGACTTCTCCAAGCTGAAACAAAAGGATGCTAATTAGTAAAAGGAAAACACATGAAATTAAAAATCTCATTAATAAAGGTAAATATACAGTTGAATTTGGAGTACTCTAATGTTGTAATGGGGGTAAACAAATCACTTATAAATTTAGTATGGAGGTTAAATAACAAAGCATTAAAAATAACTATATCTACATCAATTTGTTAATGGATATACAAAGTAAAAAGAGATAAAATGGGACATTAAAATGTAGAGCTTTAGTATGGTCAGCGTTACCTGCTTAAAATAGACTGTTATAAATGTAAGATGTTTTATGAAAGCCTCATGTTAACCACAAAGCAAATATCTGTAATATGTATGGAAAAGATAAAGTGATATAAGCATATTACTACAGAAAATTATTACATCATGAATGAAGAGAATAAGACAGAATTGAAGGAATTACAAAACAGCCAGAAAACAATAACACAATAGCAAGTTCATACCTATCAGTTATTACTTTAAGTGTAAGTGGACTAAATTCCCCAATCAAAAGACATAGAGTGGCTAAGAGTAAAAATAATTTGATTAGCAAGACCCAAGTATATGCTACCTACAAAAGAGTCACATCAGTTTCAAGGACACACACAGACTGAAAGTGAAGGTTTAGGCAAAGATATTACATACAAATGGAAATCAAAAGAAACCTGAGGGAGCTATACTTATGTCAGACAAAATAGGCTTTAAGCCAAAAACTGTAATAAGAGACAAAGAAGGTCATTACATAATGATAAAGGAGTCAATCCAACAAGAGGATATAATATTTGTAAATATTTATGCACCCAATGTAGGAGTGCCTAATGATATCAAGCAAATATTAATGAACCTAAGGTGAGAAATAGACAGCAACATAATAATAGTAGGAAAATTTCATACCCCACTTCCAACCATGAAAAGATCACATAGACAAAATTAATATGGAAATTTTGGACTTAAATTACATGTTAGTTTGGATAGACTTAGACATTTTCAGAACATTTCATTCAACAGCAGCAGAATACACATTCTTCTCAAGCACACATGGAACATTCTTCAGTATAGATCATGTTAGCCACAAAACAATTCTTAATAGATTTAAGAATACTGAAATCATATCAAGCATCTTTTCTGACCACATTGATCAGCTAAACTTATTTTTAGAACTCATTTGACAAGTAAATGAGAAATTCAGAAATGGGTCTACATTGTGATTTTTGAAGGAGGGCTTTGTCTGATTGTTTAATACTGTTAGTTCCCAAAAAGTACAGTGAACATACAATATACAAATAAATTCAGTTGTTAATTCAGCAGTCATTCCACTCACTGAAAAAAACTCATTGATTCACTGTAAAATGTAACAAAGTATAGGCAAAAATAATAGGACAAAAAGCAATAGCATCTTATTTTTACTTGCTTTTTAATCTCTTTTTTAAAAATAGCCCTGGCTGATGTGGCTCAGTAAATTGAGCACAAGCCTGCAAACCACAGTGTTGCTGGTTCAATTCCCAGTCAGGGCACGTGCCTGGGTTGTGGGCCAGGTCCCCAGCATGGGGCATGCTAGAGGCAACCACACATTGATGTTTCTCTCCCTCTCTTTCTCCCTTCCTTCCCCTCTGTCTAAAAATAAAATAAATAAAATCTTTTTAAAAAACAGTATAGTATTGGCAAAAAAAACAGAGAAATGGATCAATAAAACAGAATATAGTGTCCAGAAATATAGCCACACATATGTCCAATTAATTTATGAAAAAGGAACCAGGAGTATACACTGGGGAAATAGACAATCTCTTCAATAAATGGCATTTGGGAAACTGGGCAGCCACATGCAAAAGAATGCAACTGGACCACTATCTTACACCATATACAAAAATTAACTCAAAATTGATTAAAGAATTGAGTGGAAGACCTGAAACTATAAAACTTCTAGGAGAAAACATAGGCAGTAAGCTCCTTGACATCAGTCTTGGCAAAGAGTTTTTGGATTTGACACATAGAGCAAAGGCAGCAAACTTTAAAATAGACAAGTGAGACTACATTAAACTAAAAAGTTTCTATGCAGCAAAATAAACCAACAAAATGAAAAGGCAATTTATGGAATAGAAGAAAATATCAGCAAATCATATATATGATTAGGGGTTAATACCACAGATATATAAAGGATATATATAATATATATAGCTCAATAGCAAAAGCCCCCACAAAGTATCCAACTTTAAAAAATGGACAAAGGAACAGGATAGACAGTTTTGCATAAAAGATGTTGATATAGAAAAGGTGTTTAATATTGCTAATCAGAAAAATGCAAATTTTTAAAAAATGGTCAGAGGACCTGAATAAACATTTCTCCAAAAGACAGACAGATGGCCAACAGACATACAAAAAGATGCCCAATGTCACTAATCATTAGAGAAATGCAAATTAAAACCACATTGTGATATCTCCTAACACCCATCAGAATGGCTCTCAATAAATAAGCAATGAGTGTGTGAGGATGTGGAGAAAGAAGAATTCTCCTGCCCTGTTGGTGGGAATGCAAATTAGTACAGCCACTGCAGAAAACAGTATGGAGGTCCTTTTAAAAATTAAAAAATAAAATACCTAATGACCCAGCAATTCCACTTCTGAGTATTTATTCCCAGAAATCAAAAACATTGAAAGTATAGATGTATTCCTGTTTATTGCAATATTGTTTCTAATAGCCAAGATATGGAAACAACCTGTGTTTGTCAACAGATTAATATATAAAGAAAATGTGATATATAGCCCTGGCTGGTGTGGCTCGGTACACTAAGTGCCGCTGGCCTGTGAACTGAAAGGTCGCCAGGTTGGCTTGGGCCAGGTTCCCCTGTCACCCCACTGTTTCTCTCCCTCTCTTTCTCTGTTCCTTCCACTATCAAAAAATAAATTAATGAAATCTTTAAGAAAAGAAAATGTGATATGTGTATCACACACATATATATATCACATAAAGACACACAATAACGTAAGTTGGCAAGGATATAACAACAGACACATACATTGTTGTGCTTTCATATTTTGTTGGTGAGAATGCAAAATGGAAAATCATGGCAATTTCTTAAAATGTTAAACTTAACTTTACCAAATGATCCAACAGTTCTACTCCTTGGTATCTAACCCAGAGAAATGAAACCACATGATCACATGAAGACTTATACTTGGAATGTTCTCAGCAACATTATTCATGACAACAAAAAAGTAGACACGGTCCAAAAGTCCATCAGATGCTGATTAGGTCAACAGAGTATGGTATAGCTGTATATAAAGTACTATTCAGCAGTAAAAGAATGAAATAGTCATATTTGCTACAACATGGATGAACTGCAAAAACATTGCACAGGGAAAAAAGCCAGTCATAAGAACATATATTGTATAATTCCATTTATATGAGATATACAGAATAGTCACATTTTTAGAAACAGGAAGTAGATCAGTGGTTGCCTGGAGCTTGGGGTAGGAATGGAAACTAATGGCAGAGGGGCAATTAGATCTTACTGGAGTGACAGCAAAGTTCTAAAACCAGATTAGAGTGATGGCTGTACAAATTAATCAAAGATCATTGAATTGTATATTTAAAACTGGTGAGTGTTATGGTATGTTACTGTATGTCAATCAAGTTATTAAGAAAAAAACATTTGGGGGCTTTGGGGCAAAATATTACGGTGAGTTCACCTCTCAAAACCAACCCCATCACTCGAGAGCAAACTAAAACGTTAAAAAATTTTCAAAGTAAAAAGGTATTAGAAAATGTTTTTTTAATTTATTATAGAAAACTGCCCTAATTTTAAAGAGTTTATAAAGTAAATCTCAGTAAGAATTTCATGATTTACTTTTTCAGTTTCCATTCAGTCATCCACTAGCCAGATAAATGAAGAGTTCTTCCACTGGATTGGCAACGATATTTTCTTGGTGGTGAAAAGAAGAAAAGGAGAGCCCTGGCGAATGAATAGTGTTGAGCTTCTGAAGTGTCTTCTTCTTCCTTCTCTGTGAGTCCCAGCCCTTAGCCTTACTGATTGATGTCTTCTCTCCTTTTTGATCATTCCCCTTTATTGTAATCGGCCTCACTCTGGTTTGATTTCCTCTGTTTCGTTTGTTTGTCTGGTTTGTCCTTCACTTTCTTGCCCCGTCTCCTTTTCTACTGTCCCTCCCACGTTCTTCTATTCCTCTTTCTACAGCAGAGAGATCCTCATCCATTCTCTCCGCAGTCCTGGCTGGTGGAAAGTGCTGCAATGTGACTTCAGCACATTCTAGTTCATCCTAACTGGGCTGGGGAAGAAGGAGCCCTTGCACAGTTAGGGAGAGTGTTTTACAGCCTATAATTGTTACTCGCACATTGTCAGAATTTTCAAAGAACTAGAGGACTAATTATTGACAGAGGTGCCATGAAACTTTAACTAAAATACTTTCACACCTAGGGAGGAGAAAACCAAGCATTTCAAGGAATTTTAAAAAATGCCTCCAATTTTAATTTTCATTTCTCTCAAACATTCTAAAATTGAAGGAGAGAAAAGCTCTTTTTGAGACAGGAAACTATTGGAATATTTTTTAAAGGATTCTAAATTATTATCTCTTTTCTAGCTATAAATAGAGATATGAATGATAAATTTGTTTTAAAATCTAGTAATTTTTTTTTACAGCTTATAGAGGGACTTTCATGAATAATGATAAATTCCCTTTATTTCGAGAGGGCCTATGTGAAAAAAAACCTCCATAAGAGAGGGATTCTAATCATGGGTGGTAATTACACAAAACTCTGAGTTATTAGACACTATTAATTGTGTGAAATATAACCAGAAGAAAAATAAATGCCAAGAAAGAAATCTAGCATGAAGTAATTGAGTGTAATCATGAATCCTCCAGTCTATAGAAAACAACTCTCAAAGGTGGTATTTCAAAATTGACTTTGAAGTAGCTTTTTAGTAATGTGTAAGTCGCTTTTTAGTGATTGAATCAGCTAGCAATCTGTGTGCTTTATTTAACCAGATGTAACTCCGAAACTCAATGTTACCCAATGTTTATATACCCAATGTTTTCTGATGCCACTTTTTGGAAAAAAAACAAACAAACAAACACAAACAAACCCCAGTGATGATTGTGAATTGACATTTAATAGGGGTCCACTGAGGTAGAACACTTCCTGCTCCAACCCTCATGCCTAGGCGGATGGCTACTAAATTAGAGCTGCAGGCCAGGACCTTCCTCAGACCCCTTCTGAGTTGACAGCTTCTGAACTGTCCTCAGCCTCATGAGGCTCTTCACCTCCTCCTGTCACCTTGAACTCTGCACACCCAAACCCCAGGCCCTCTGTTAGATAAGTACAGCTGTCCCCTCTTTTGGGATCCTCCCCAAATTCGACAGTCTGGTGACAACTCCGCTCCCCTCCTCCACGCCCCATCTTTGCCTTTCCTAGTTGAGCACAGATGTCAGGCCTCTCTGTCTGCTGGTTTTTACCAGCTTCGGGAGCCCGTCCTCAGGAAGCTTTCCAGAAGAGCCTGCCTTCAGCAGGAAATGATTTTCAACTTCCCCTTGTTTCTTTTAGCAACATGCTTAACCGCCTCTTAGACACTTGGCATGGTCCTTTATCTTTACGACTACACTTTCCCTCCCCACACAGACTAAAAACTCCAAGAACTCAGGCAAAATTTTTTTCTTCCTCTTTTGATACAATAGACAACAAAATATATTGGAAGAATATGGGCTTTAGAGCCAGCAGGTATGAGTCTGAATCTTGACTGTACTACTTACTGGCTGAGTCACTTTGAGGAAGTTACTTAAATTGCTCTGAGATTATTTTCTCATCTGTAAAATGAAGACACTAAGTAATACTAGTGTTAGCCCTTAGTGAAAATTAAATGATTAAACAGCATGTATTCAAGATAGATTCTTCAAAAAGCATTTTTGTGTTCCCACTTTTCTCTTCTTTATCCTTTAGTGTTGATATCACTATATCTCTCTGTGTAATGGTGAAATTAGTTAGTACTCAGCTGTAATGGAGACAGTAGGACTTTGCTATGTATCTGACCTGGATCCGTAGCCTTGAGAGCTCCCTCCTGCTCAAGAGGCTGAGGGCTCACTGTCTACATGGTGGCCCCTTTGTTCCTGTGGGTCCTCATTCCAGCCAACCTTAGTGGTTTTCAAACTCTCAGAGTTTCTTATTTACGTGGGCTGGGGTGAGGCTGATGAAAAGCTGCCCTGATAATTCTCCCATGTAACTAGAGTGGGGCATTACTGGCCAGTGCCTTAGCTCCACAACTGGACAAAAGCTGCCTGGCTTTGCTTTTGATTTCATTTTGGTTCCTTTTTTCTATTGCCCTCATTGCAGCCTAACCCCATTCAAGGGACTACCCAGGCCCTACCTGAGCCTGGGTTGGGATCTGTGCTGTGGGAGGTAAGACAATCAATGGAAAACACTTACCAAAAACAGATACATATCATTGAATTGCAGTATGTTTTGTAATTG
>PVKM010034438.1:0-15536 GCA_004027735.1 Carollia perspicillata
GCTTTGTTCAGACATGAGTTTTCATACTATTGGCCAAGAACTTAATGTTAATGGAACAACGCCATCTATTAAATATGGTGCCTTTAAACAGAAGTGCACATAAAACAAGGCTGTGTATTGATAGGCTGACAAGAGTACTGTGATCAGTGGCTCTCAGTAACCTAGCACTTTCTCCCATAGGAGCAATGATTGAACATTTGCTAATTTATTGTTGGCAGCAATTTTATAGAACATAAATACTGGTAAAAATGAAAAGTGTATATATTATACTACCTGGAAAATATATTTGAAATAATCAAATTCATTGTCATTATTGTGTGAAGGAAACTGAAGTCCAATGACATAAAATGAAGTATCTAAGTTTGCATACTTAATTTATCACTGAAACTGGACTATAGTTAGGGCTCTTAATTTTCCCTTTTCACAAATAGACAAATAAAATAGTACTTTCGTTGATGAAATATTTAAGCCAAAGTATGAAGTGATTTGAGTTTCTCTGGAAGATGGGTCTGTGATGGACATACCCGATTAATCACACATGTGGTGCTCTGCCTGTCTGCACTCTCCAGGCTGGTCCTAAGCTTGAGGCTCCAGTCTACATCTGGATGGATTCAGAACCCATGAGTCTTCCTAGCTGACTGGAAGGATCTCTCTCTCTCTCTCTGTCTCTGCACCACTCTCTTCCCCTCTCTGTCCCCCTCTTGTTCCCCTCGGTCCCCCTCTGTCCCCCTCTCTCCTTCTCTCTCTCACATACCCATGTCTGTATCCCTGTGCTGGTGGGAATAACACTCTCTTTACACTTACCATTAGCTTTCTGGGGTGTCATAATCTAGCACAGAAATCAGTAAACTGCTACCTACAGGTGAATTTTGTCCCACTGCCTATTTTCTAAATAAAGTTTTAATGGAACTCAGCCATGCTTATTCATTTGTGTGTCATCTATAACTACTTTCACTGCACAATTGCAGAGTTGAGTGGTTGCGACAGAGATTTATGGGCTTTTATGTGTATTATTTTGCCTTTTATAGAAAGTGTGTGGTGACTCTGGCCTAGCATATAGCATGAACTTTGGTGCCGGGTTTCATGTAAGTGGTCTGTGGTGACAGCCTTTGAAAGCATTTCATTGGCCTTTCAGCCCTTAACTTGTGGTTGAAGATACAACCTTACCCAAGTTTCAGGATGACATGAGAGGATTATCTTTTGTTATTTGGTGTCACCAAAAAATCTGAATCAGTTTATCAGAAATGCTCCATAACTCATTTTAGCACTTACTGAAATCTGTGTCAGTCATGTGAGTTTCCCAGTTCTAGGACTACAATGGTAAGATTGTGAATCAACAATGCATTTCCCCCTCTAGCCCATCCTCACCAGCTGTCAGCACTACCTGAGCCAATTGTTAATGTGACTGTTAAAGCGGACTGACATTTAAAATCAGTAACAGGACAGAATTAACTTCCCCAGTGTCTTTTCTGTTGCACAAGCATATGTAAGAAATGCTTTTACTTAGCTTAGTGACATTTGTTACCCGAATGCTGACAAAACATTGTGTCTAAACAAATGTTGATTGCAGAGATTCGTCTTCCCACGATAATGAATGGTAAATGCATAGAGGTAATTATACAATAATCTCAAAACCACACACAGTGACTTTCGCTTAATGGAATTACTTGAGAAAGAGTATTTTAATCTTATAACCAGACACTTCAAAGAAAAGAATACTGTGGTAAACATTTAAGCAGCACTTCAACCTTATTCCTGTTTAAATGGGCACTGCTCTATGCAGGCTTCCTGAATTAAAAAAGAATTTCTTTTCCTAATAAGCATATTGTGGTTGAATTAACACATCATTTCAATTTCTTGTAAGCCACTTAGACATCTTCAGTAAAAAAAAAGATTTAATGCCCAAATGGTTATTTTATGAGAACAAAGAACTTTATAAAGTATCAGTCTCAAAATCTACTAGGTGTGGAGTAGAACAAATTAGTAGGTCTTGGGAACACTGAGAAAGTATGAATAATTTTGATGCCCTTCTAGATATAGACTAGATAATATTTTTTGTAGATTCTTTCTAAGGAGCATAAGGAGAGTAAAACATAAATGAGAGAAAATCATAAACATGAATGAGGAATGCAGAAAGATGTCTTGAGTTTAAATGTTGTATTGAGGAAAGAATGACATGGCATGGGGCAAGGATGAGGGTGAAAGTGTACAAAAATCAACTCAAAATGAATTAAAGATGAATGTAAGCCCTAAAACCATGAACCTTCTAAAAAAAAAAACATAGGCTGTCACTCCTTGGCATTGGTCTTGGCAATGATTTTTTACTTTTTTATTTGACACCAAAGGCAAGGGCACAAAAATAAAAATAAATAAGTACATTTATATCAAACTAAAAGCTTCTACACAGTGAAAAGAAACCATCAGCAAAATGAACAAACAACCTGCAGGATAGGTGGGAAAAATATTTGCATGCCACATATTTGATAAGGGGTTAATACCCAGAATATGCAAGTATGGCAAAACCCCCAGAATGACCCAACTAAAAATTGGGCAGAGGAGATGTATGAACAGATATTTTTCCAAAAAAGGCATACATATAGCTGACAGGTTCATGTAAATACACTCAACATCAGTAATCGTCAGAGAAATGCAAATCAAAACCACAATAAGCTATTACCTCACACCTGAAAGTGTTCTCAAAAAGACAAAGGTACATGATGGTCAGGATGTGGAAAAAGAACCCTTTTACACTGTTGCTGTGAATGCAAACCACAATGGAAAACAGATTAGAGGTTCCTGAATAAATTAAAAATAGAACGCCATACGATCCAGCTATTCTACTTTTAGGTATATAATCAAAGGAAAGAAAATCATTGTCTCAAAGAGATATCTGTATTTCCATGTTCGTTGCAGCATTATTCATAATAGTCAAGGTACAGATATAACCTAAGTGCCCGTAGATGAATGAATGGATAAATAAGATATAACACACACACACACACACACACACACACACACACACATAAACAGTCACCATATGACGTCACTTTTAGGTGGATTCTTAAAGAAAACCGTCAATCTTCTTGAAACAGAGAGTAGAAAAGGAGTAGCCAGAGGCTGGGGTAGAGGGGAAATAGAGGCTGGTAAGAGGATACACATTTTGTTATCAAATCAATAAGTTCTGAGGATCTAATGTGTAACACGGTGACTATACTTGGTAATGCCGTATGTATAATTGAAATTTGCTAAGAGAGTAGAATTTAAATGTTCTCACCACACCACACACACAAGACAAATATCTGTGGTGATGGATGAGTTAACTCGATGTAGGGAAACTTTTCACAATGTATACAAATATCAAATCATTATGTTGTGCACCTTAAATATCTTAAATTTTATTTGCTACTTACACCTTAATAAAGGAGAAAGAGAATGAGCATGAAAACATAAGTATGGACTGTGAAGTACAGAAATGAACATCTTTAGATGCATCACTAAGAAATGTAAGAGAGATTAGATATACTGAAGATGCCTTGGATTTGAGGAGAGTAGAGAAGAAACAAAAAATTATAAAGATAGGGTAGGCAGACTGCAAGACTACGCATACAGCTGCTGCAATTTTACATTGCATCAATCGATGTATGATTCTACATGTAAACCGCCAGCAGCAAAAGTCACTATAAAATCCTTAACGGCGTGGGCAGTGGTGATCAGAAAGCACTGCCCACTCCAAAGCTGTAGACGGTAGCTGAGTCTGAACCTCTTCACCTAGGCCAACTGTGAAACCAGGGACAATCTTGACAGTCAGTTGTGACTTGAGGCTTCATCGGCATCATGTACTTTACCATTCAAACCAAATAGCCCAGGGTATAAAGTCAACAGAGTATGGTCTTTTAAAATTCATTGCTTAGCTCCTAATAGCATAAAATTTAAAGTCAGAAAGATACTAATTTTATTTATTTATTTGTTCGTTTGTTTATTGTCTATTTTGTTGATTATGCTATTACAGTTGTCCCATTCTTTTTTCTTCCCTTTATCCCCCTCCACCCAGTACCCCCGTTTCCTCCAGCATTCCCCTGCTTAGTTTTGTCCATGGGTCCTACATATAAGTTCTTTGGCTTCTCCATTTCCTGTAATATTCTTAGCTCCTCCTGCCTATTTCGTGCCCACCAATTATGCTTTTATTCCCTGTACCTTTTCCCCAATTCACCCCCTTCCCCTTCGCTGCTGACAACCCTCCATGTGGTCTCCATTTCCATGATTCTGTTCCTGTTCTATTTATTTGCTTAGTTTGTTTTTGCATTTTAGGTTCAGTTGTTGATAGTTGTATTCGTTGTCACTTTACTGTTGATAGTTTTGATCTTCTTTTTTCTTAGATAAGTCCCTTTAACATTTCCTATCATAAAGGCTTGGTGATGATGTTCTCCTTTAACTTGACCTTATCTGGGAAGCACTTTACATACAGCTTTGCAGGATAGAGTAATCTAGGTTATAGGTCCTTGCCTTTCATAACTTTGAATACTTCTTTTCAGCCCCTTCTTGCCTGCAAGATTTCTTTGGAGAAATCAGCTGACAGTCTTATGGGAACTCCTTTGTAGGTAACTGTCTCCTTTTCTCTTGCTGCTTCTAAGATTCTCCCTTACCTTTAATCTTTGGTAATTTAATTATGATGTGTCTTACTTTCCCATTCATTAGAAATGTGATTTTGGATACTTGTTTTAACTTTTTCCAAACTGCAACACTTTAATTAAGCTAAGATGTAAATAATAGTTCACAGGATTGGTATTTTTATTAAGTGAAAAAATTTGTGAAGAACCTGGCATATAGTGAGCATCAATACACACGTTGTTATATACACAAGTAGTTTCACCTTTTGAATGTGATCATGGCCTATTTATTTACTAATTTATTAATTATCATCCTCACATCCTTACTCAAAGAAATGCTTATTGATTTTAGAGAGTGAGAAGGGGAGGCAGAGAGAGAGTGAAAGAAACACCGATCTGTTGCTTCTCACATGTGCCCTGACCAGGCCCCAAACCCACAACCTAGACATGTGCCCTGACCCGGAATCAAACCTGCAAGCTTTTGGTTTATAGGACAACACTCCAACTAAGTGAGCCATACTAGCCATGGCAGATCATGGTTTATTTTAAAGGCTAAATATTCTATATTCTCTGTTCTATAAGCAAATATTTGAGATAGGCAATGAAGGGCAGGACAGCCACAATCTACCAAACTCTTGCTTAAAACCAGAATAGAGCAAAAACTTATTTCTTGGATTCTAATAGTAATTTGATGTTTTCCTGGCTTTAGCAGAGATATGTTGCTTATATACCACAACATTTCACCAGACATAGTTTTTAAATCTGTAGTGGGGCCCAATAATGGCTTTGCAGGGTGCAGATTCACATGGAATTCTTAAATTGCGCTCTCTTTTCAAATAGAACTAGCCAGCAGCATCTGATACAGGGTTTTGCTTCGGTGAGCCTTAAAACCAAAATTCATCACTCCTTAAATTAGTACCACTTAATATATTACTAATAAATAAATTTTATGACATATCCATTTGTGGAAGCAAAATCTATACATTAAAGTTTAGCTGGAAGTTGTCACTCAGTCTCACAAGTATGATGGCTATGAAGCAGCTCCTTAAAAGGAAAGGAAAGAAAACATGTAAAAAGATTTTTATAGTCAAGTATAGCCACTAGGTATCTAGGGGATTAGAATGGTGTCTGGACACCAAAGTGCTTTGAGAAAATTCTCCTGTCTACATGAAGTAAAAATAACTTCCATCTTGGTGGTCCTTTCTTTCAGAGCTGCCTGACAATGCTGCCTTCCCTCTGGCTCCTTAAGAACATTCTCCAAACTTTTATGGTTTGGTGGAAGAATGATTTCAAATTGGATACAAAATAAATTAAAAAAAGAGAAATCTTAGGGACTGAGGGAGATACATTCTCATGCCCTTTCGTATAGCAGAGACTTGCTTGCATCAGGGTTTTCAGAATTGGCCTCTATAGAACTTCAGCTGCTCCTTAATGATGCTATGTGCGCAAGAAGGTGCCATCTTCAAGTTTAAGTTTGAGCTTGTATTAGAGGTTTCTGTACAGCCTCATAAAACCTGGGAGAAGCTTCACGATAAAGAGGCGTGTTTGCTATTGCTTAACCTGAAGTTTCCCAAACATATTTATATAATATATTCCTTTTTCCCCAAATATATGTGTATCACCTGTGGAGCTATTCTGTGGAATGCACTTTGGGAAACATTAATATACTATCAATGATAAATGGTCACAGGAATATAATAATAGATATTTGACTAATTACCTTATCGCCTACAATGGGGTAGTGTCCTTAGTGGGTGATAATTTTATATCTACTGTTCACATCATTGGAATCCTTCTCTCTGTGATGTGTGCTGCACTTTCTATTGGTGATCCCAGAGAAAGGGTATAACTTGTGCTAATGCTCCTCATGATAACCATTCTTACACACGAAGACAGAGTGAGGTCTCCCTGTAGGCTATTTCCAGGTAATTATCTATGTTCTTCAATCCCCTTAAGGTTTCCCTTTAGTCTTTTTGCTTCTCTCATGACTTTTTTTTGGATCCTTTTTGAGCAAGTACTGAAGTAAAGAACTCATGGTCTCTTTTTTCAACATGTTAGGCCCATATAGGTTATTCTGTATCTTGTTTCTAGTTCTATATTTAGATAGCTGTTTTTAATTTCCAGATTGTATTTTATACTACCAGCTATTAACTACTAGCATATTGGAATAAATAATTACTTCATCAAGGTTTTTTTGTATTTAGTTTCTTTCTTTTCTGTTTTAATTACTTTTATAAGTTGTCACTTTTCTGCAAACTGACTGGAAGTATCCTTAATCTAAGATACTAACAAAATTTTCAAGCAATTCAGAGCCTAGATTTCTCTTTCCATCTTTACTCATGCTTCTAAAATATATCCTTAAGATAGCCAAACTCACTCACCAGTCTTAAGGCCAATCCAGATATTGAAGTCATTTAGTGCAAGTTATGAATGTTATTCCTCTTTGCACCTTAAATCCATGCAGAGTGTCTGTACCTGGTGTCTTTTTTAAGGAATACCTGTGTGCAAACATTGCACCATTCAACAAACCGTATCAGAACAGTATGATCTGAACCATCTTCTGAGCTTACAAGTGAAAATATTATTTGAAAATAAATGCCTCATGATGTCCTGCAAATTATATCTACTGATTCTTCCTTATTTACTGTTTGTCTTCCTATGAAAATAGGAGGTTGAATTAGTCCCATATTTCCATTTCCTAAGGTCATGTTATCTCCGTGCTAAATGTGTGTTCAGATGCCTGCTAGCTTACAATTTTGAAAATTTTATCTTTTCATATTTCAACATTTCAGAACAGTCAGGGTGAATCATACAATTGATGGCATCCTGGCATTGTGTCATTTTTTTAACTGGCAGGAGTGGTTTTTTTTTTCTTAGTGATGTATACAACAATGATGAATTAGATTGAATAAAGATTTGATGAGACACAATATTTTAATGCTTCAAGTATGTAAAACACAATTCTCTGGGATGGGGGAGTGAGATTCTTAGAGGAGAATTAGAATAATATAACATCAGTCATATCGTGTTTCGAGAGTTTCCATGTACACTGTACCACTTGATTAATGTAATAGCAGTGGAGTTATTATTAGCCTACACTCATACCTGGAGAAAAAACGTGCTTAAGTGACTTGCCCAAGGTCATAGAATCACAAGGTCAAGAACCATGTTTATTTTATTCACAGGGGAACATATGGTGCTTGGCACATAGTAGGAACTTAATGCTCATTTGTAGAACAAATGGAAGGATAACATTGTACTCAAGTTTAAGTATTCTTATTTAAATATTACCCCCTTCTTGTTACAACAGCACTCCATCTCCTTCATCTTTCTCTAGTGCGTTACTGTCTTTCATAGATTAAAGGGTAAGCTTTAATCTATGAAACTTATTAAAGGCAAACTTATTAAAGGGTAAGACCAAGTAAAAACATATTTTTAAAAAAGATCGTGATGGTATATAGAACAGTTAGAGTTGGAAGGGATTTTAGAGATTGCTGAGCCCTATCATCTTCTTAAAGAAAAGCAAACCAAGGACCAGAGAGACTGAATGATTTATTCAAGTGTATATGACTAGTGGGTGGCATACCTTGGCCTTGAAGCAGGCATCTTGTAATTATTACCTCCATTTCCCTTATGTGGTTGGTTTGTTAGTTGAGTTCAGCTCATCTCTTGTCTTCAGGCTTAGTCTGAACATTTCATCTTATGTCCAAATTGCTATAACTTCCCACTGAATGCCTCATAGGGGCTTCAACCTCAAATTCTGCAAAACGGAACCAATTATGACATGCTCAGTCTTGCTGTGCCTCCTGCACTCCCATTAGGTAATGAAAGCCCTGTTTTTTCACTCAAGCTGACGCAGGCCCTTAAGAATCATCCTTGATTTCTCCTCTCCCACCTCTCATTTCAGAGTAATGTCCAAGCCTTGCTGACTTTACAACCTACCCATTTCTCAAAGCTCTCTCCTGCCACGCTGACCACTGCCATGTTACAGGCCATTGTCATCTCCCTCCTAAAACATTGTAGTAGCACCTACCTGATCCCTCCTCCCTCAGGTTTTTCCTTAAAATTTATTCTGTAAATTGTAGCCAGAACAAAACATATATAAATATGATTCTGTTCTTGACGCTCTCCTGTTTAAATATTTTACTGGCTGTCTTCAGATTTAAATCCAAGCCTTTAGGATGACCTACACCAGCTTGCAAATTCTGGCTTCTGCCTAACTCTCTGCTGTTTTTTGATTCAGCATCTACTTGGTAGTTATACCAGAAATTTAAGCACAGTATTAAGAGCTCAGACTTTGGAATTTCACAAATAGGAACAAATCTTGGCTCTACTTTACTAAATGTTTAAGTATTTTGTGTGATTTAATTTCCCTAAGTCTCAGTTTCCTCATTTGTAAATTGGAGCTAATATTAGTTTCTATTTTATTGCATTTTTGTAAAGAATAAAGGACATAATCTATATAAAGTGTTGATTATTTACCTAATATATACACCGTATGTGCACAATGAATAGTCTAGGGATCTCATTCCTTTTCTGTCTTTGCTTTGGCCCGTCCTCCTGATCACTGAAAACTCGGTCCAGTCTCCATTCAACCTGAAAAACTTCCTTACCGTGCCTCCCCCCGGCAGGGTCACTCAGCACCTCTGTGTATCTGTATCCTTGCACTGTTCATGCTATGCTTACTGACTTTTATATCTTTCCAATAGACTGGGGTTCCCTGAGGGCAGTAGCTCTGACTTTTAACTGTGTATTGAGAATCTGGCATGGTGTGTGGTACAGAGAAGTCGCTTGATACGTATTTATTGAAATGATCTGAAGATCATGAAAGGAAGATACCACTGTATTCTCAGCTCCTGACCTGTATAGGTAGTAGGTGAGTTGATAAATATCTGTTCAACAGATGACTTAGCAAATGTAAAGATGAACGCTCCCTTTGCCAGTTTTCTTCTTCCATGTGTAGGGAAGGAACAACTTTTCCTTGACCATGACTGGGCCTGAAATTAAACTACCAAAGATTAACAGGAGGAACGTGTATAAATTTACTTAATGTAAGTTTTACATAACATGGGAGGCCTTATAAGGAAATGAAGACTTGTAGAAACTGTTAAATTTGAGCATTTTTATACAAGGTTTGAATAAGAGTAGAAAGTCATGAGAAAATGTGATAAGGCCAAAGGGTATGAACTAAGTTTAGTGAACTGGGTGGCGGGGGGGTGGGGGAGCTTTGCAAGGCCCGCTGGTCCCTGTTCCAGTTAGTGTCCCTCCATCTTCAGCGATAAAGATGCTACTGTCCTCCAAGTGGAGGTAGCAGATCTCTCACGTGAGAGTTTTACGACCTGCTTCAGGGGAGAAGCGGGGAAGTCAAAGAGTCTTTCCTAAACCTCCTGTTTTCTCATTCCTTCATCTTCAATTATTCTATATACCAAGATGCCATATGTCAGGGTAGTGCGTTCTTAACCCCATCACATGACAGCTCAAGAAAAAAACAGTCACTCTGTTATCAGTCTCTGACCATCAGTGCTCTTACCACCTCATGGTAAGACTGCAGTACAAATAGTATCTGGGACCTTTGGTTACTCTTATTTTAGAAAGTGACTGACACTTCTGCCTGTGGCATTAAGGCATCAGCATGCAATGGATCACATACATAAGAATTGGATGTGCCCGTTAGACGCTCCCTCTTACAGAACAGTTGCTCCTGACATTGCAGTTGTGTTTCCTCCCCTTGCTTTTTTCCTTGTGGTCTCATCAGACAAACATACCTCCTTACAGGTACTCTAAGGTTCACTGAGCCGCTTCACGGGCTGAAACAGAGGTTACCTGTGGTGTTACTCTGTGCATAGAAGTTGGCTCCATCTGCCAGAATTTCTTCTGTGAACACCTGCAGGTTAGATTATTCACATAAAAATATGCTAGAATTACAATTGGGATATTCAATATCAAATAATTTGGTGCTATCGCATTGCACTGTCTGTGACAGTGATCCAGGGCAGATGACCTCCTCTGGTCCTTCAGGACTGTCTGTCAGTCTCTCTTGTCCCCAAACCATTAGATCTCTTCACACTTGGCTGGTTTTGCCATCTCTTTTTGTTTTTGACCATTGGTGATTTTCTTCTTCTCTTTTTCCTTCCTTCTCTGGCCCTGAGGCTTTTTCTTTCCCTCTGCTTCTCCCTGGGGATCATCGTCAGCAGGTTTTAAGTGCCATTTATGGTGTTACAGCTTGCATCCAAAATTAATTCCTTTTATAAATTCAAGGATAGACATTGGGACAAACATTGTAAAATCAATAGAAACTTGGGAAGTGTTGTTATCTCAAAACACATGTTAAATCAGTAAATTTGCAAAATTAATTTCTTTTGCACTATAATTCTATAGCGTTTCTTTTACCTCCACTTGAGAACTTGCTAAGTTCTACCTTGAATTATAAAAAACAATATGAGGAGTAACTGGATGTTAAGTATGGTTTATGAATGTAACAAGAAATTTTCAATAGTATTCACAGCTCATTGACTTTATGAAATAAGACCAAATGATACATTCCATTTTTCCTCACACAGTGTTTTCTTTCAGCTGCTGATACACCAGGCTCTTCACTTTGTATGCACTGGCAGGAATCTTCTCTCTCAATTCACTGAACTGGAAATTGTTTCTGACTCTTACCACCTTGGAGATTTTCCAGACTGCTCTATTTAAACCAGTTTCTCTTTATTATTTTCTGTCACAACTCCTTTCTAACCATCTCTCCCTCCCTCCCTTCCTTCCTCCCTTCCTTCCTTCCTTTCTTCCTTCCTTCCTTCCTTCCTTCCTCTCTCTCCCTCTCTCTCTTCCCTTATTTCTCCTCACCTGAGGATATGTTTATTAAATTTTAGACAGAGAGGAATCAAGAAAGAGATGGAGAAACACTGATCGGCTGCCTCCCTTATATACCCTGACCAGGGACCAAATCTGCAACCCTTTTGTATACGGGGACAATGCTCCAACCTACTGAACCACCTGGCCAGGGTCCTTCTTCTTCTTCTCTTTTTTAATAGGCCCCCTTACAACAGGTAGTTATTTTATTAACTTGCCTATATTATTGGAATTTTTGGCCTATCTCTTTAAATAGAATATAAGCCCCATATATTTTACTGAGAAAGGAACTGAAATAATGAGAAATACATATATTTCTCATACATATATATTTGTCTGTACCTCAGTTCCAGCTAATATAGGGTATTTGAACTTGGTTCCTGACAAAGAGCTTCTAAAAGGTCTAGTAACTTCCTGAGGATAGGGGTATCTGACACAGCCTTTCTAAGTCCCATGCAATTTCCTGGGTGATGGGAGCATATTTTTTTCTAATGAGGCAATTCTTGGTGGGCTCCTTCATGGGGGCTGACCACTGAAAAGGTCAAGCCATGGTTAGAAGCTTGGAACTTTCATTCCCAGCCCTCATTCTCTAAAGAGAGGAGGAGGACTAGAAATTGAGTGAATAATATATCAAAATAGATCATGCCTGTGTGATGAAGCCTCCATGAAAAGCCCCCATATACAGGATTCAGGGAACACATGTGCCAGGAAGGTGGTGAACCCCAGCCCCACAGGCAAAGGTTCCTGCACTCAGGACCCTCTAGACCTTGTCATATGTCTCTCTTCATCTGGCTTTTCATCAGTGTCCTTATCATGTTCTCTATCGTAAAATAAACTGGTAAGTGTAAGTAAATGCTTCACTGAGTTCTGTGAGCTGTTCTAGAACGTTATGAGAGACAAAAAGGGAGTCGCAGGAACCCTCCTTTAGGGCTGGTCAGTCAGAAGTACCAGGTTACAATGCGGGACTTGTGACTGGAATCTGAAGCAAGGACAGTTCTCTGGGAGTTGAGTCACTAACTTGTGTGGTCTGACACTAGTTCCAGGTAAGTAGTGTCAGAACCACATGGAGTCGTAAGTTACCTACCTAAAGTCAGAGAACTGGTCAGTGTGGGAATAAACTCCTACACATTTGGTGGCCAGAAGGAGTGGTGAAAGTAGTCGTAGTATGAAGGAAAATATGATATTTTTCTCATTACAGGATTCATATTTCTCTTTCCATTGTATTCCTAGTGCCCAGCCCATTGTATAGGCTCAATAAGCCTATAGAGTCTACACAGTGTACTTTGCACTGTCCCAAATACTTTACATGTATGTATTCATTTACTCTTACAGCAACCCTATTATGGGGGTATTATTATTATCCCTACGTTGCAGCTAAGGAAACTGAGACATAGAAAGATTGATAGCGTGTTAACAGCCATGCAGCTAGTATGTGGGTGAGTTGGAATTCAAATCCAGGAATTCTGGCATTGGAAATCTGGGCTTTTAGTGAATACAACCACAAAATTATGTATAAAAAGTTTAACTTCATATATATATATGAATATATATATGAATATACATATATATATAAAACATATATATATATATGTTTTAATGCAAAAGGAGGTGCTGCACTCAAGCAATGATGAAATGTCCCCAAATGACTTTAAAACACAAGCAATAACATTGTCTCCCCAATATCCTCCGAAAAAGATGAATAATTTCCAGGCCAGCTAAACTATATTGCTGTAAGCATTAAGGTATTAAGGTATTAATGTATCTAAAGACAGAATGTGTCAATCACAAGGGAGATCTTTCTGCAATGGAAATAAACAAGGCACAAAGGAGTATTGGAGAGGTGTTACAAGGCTAAGGAAAACATCCTCCTGCCCCTCTCTCTCCTCAATCTGGGAAGGAAGGTGGTAAATTGGTCAACAACTTACAAGTGTTTTTTGTTCATTGTGGTAAAATATGCATAACATAGAGTCTACAGTTTAACCATTCTTGAGCGTTAACATGTCAAGCCTCAGATGAGATTCTGTATAGCTAATTAGGAGTTATTTTTTAATTACTTGTTAGATAGAGATGGGCAAAAGTAGTTTTACAATAGTGAGCGCACAGTTTATTCTTGTAGTATTAATGATTAGTTATTGCATTTATTTGTATTATAACTGCAAACCCACTTTTGCCCGTCCTTACATACAGAGTTTATTAGAATAATTTGAAAGATAGGGTTGGATGGAGAGGTGGAAGCGAGAAGCTAAGACTTTCTGCATTGCTCCGCAAGATAATGAGAAGAACTAACTCCGGTGTGGACAGTGTGAGCTTGCAAGTAACAAAAAAGTTAGCAAAAGTTTTATTTTCCTAGATTGAATAAATATTTTTTGAGGGGAGTGTATCACATATGTTCTATCCAAAAGCGAACTTCTGCAACAATCATAATGCATTTCCTGTGACTGTGCTCGTGTAGAGATCTATAAAGTGAACATCAATAATCCATTGTTTGTGTGTCCTGGAGTGTCACATTCTTACTGAACCGGCTTGCTTAGTGTGCTCTAGGTAGAATAACAAAGTCGAAGAACTACATTGCTGGGAGAGAGGGGGTAGGTGATTCTGGACAAGAAGTGCGAGGTCTCCTAAAAGTCATTGTGGGGAAGCTATGATAGATTTTAAAGAGTAAGAGTGTACCCAACGACTGGGCCTGGGGGCACTGTACAACCATTTGGCATCTCTGGGCCACACTGGAAGAAGAAGAGTTGTCTGGGACAACACATTAAATACACAAACATTAATGAAAACAAAAAAATCTCATAATGTATAAAGTAAATTTATGATTTTGTGTTTGGCTGTGTTCATAGCCATCCTGGGCCACATGCAACATGCAGCCTATGGGTTGGACACCCCTGGTAGGGAAAATTTTTTTGATGTATCATGCAACTGTAAATGGTATAGTTTTGAAAAGGAAGGGAGAACAAATCATAAAACTGAATGGCTTACCATCACCCCCAAACCTCCATGATCTTGAAGTGTCATATTGAGAAGGAATTTCAGTTCTTGAACTCCATTATGGGAGAAAATCGATAGAAGGTACATTTAACTCAAAAGCCCTGGAAGGACTTGGAGTAGATGGACTAAAAACTATTCTTAAACATTAGGGAGAAGGCTTTGAGGAAGAGGATGTACAACTAGCAACTGGGGCTCCAGTCTTCTAACTGTAGTCTAAGGAGAGGATGCACTCCCAATACATGTCTATCTATTTCCAGGGGAGGTGGGCCAGGCTACCTTTATTTTAGTATATAATTATTAAAACTGAAAAGTGGGTGCTGTGTTTCAAAACCATTATATATAAGCAATCATTTGATTATCAGTTAGTTTTACATGTGCTTGCTCATATGAAGAAAATATACTATTAAAGATTTTTTTATGTTTGGCCCACTTGGAAATCAGAATTCTCTTTATTGATTAATAACTTGCATTTGAATGGTAATTTGGCTTGCTATATAACTTGTCTACTAAGAGAGGTTGTACTGGCCATAATCTGTAATTTACTGTGATTTTATATATCCATCTATTTGGGTCTGGTAAATATGACTCACCTCCTGAAAGATGATTTTATTCTTAATGTGCTGAATAAATCTCGTTTCTGAGACCAAGAGTGAGGGCAGACATGGAGTATGATTAGTTTATCAATGACATTTCTTTGGTGTCTTGGTAGTCATGTGAGTTTCACTTGTGTTACCAGCACCTGCCACTCTTATGAACCCTGTACCTACTGTATGAGTAATATTGTGTGTGCAGGTTTGTATGTTGTGTTACACTGGTTTCCTGAAGTACAGCAGCCTTTGGACACCCACTTTCTGGCATTTATAGATAAAACTGTTGAAGAATATGCTGCTTCCTCACTCAGGTCTTAACATTTTTTAGTGTCATGGACAAGCACCGAGTGGGTCCAGTGGGTTTTCTCCATGGCCGACACCAGCGGCAACTCTGTCACACAGCATGGCCCAAATTTTGAACTTCGGCAGAAAAACCTGACTGATGTTGATCTGAGGGACTGATATCTCACCACTCTCTCAAGCCCGTGTTTCGTTCTGG
>PVKM010034439.1:0-15611 GCA_004027735.1 Carollia perspicillata
CTCGTTTTACCCACTCTAGAACCTACGTGTGCTTTTGACAGTCCCCTGTTCTCCTGGATTTTACCCATTTCTGAGGCCCTTCCTAGTTCGCCTCCTGCACGAAGTCTTTCGTTACTAATCTCAGTGAACACTGGGTAAATCAGCTCATTCTGTGCTGTCAGCTCTTGTGCACCCTCTTCTCTCCAGCTGGATGGAAGGCTCTGGAGGAAGGAAGACTGTGTCTGGTATTTCCTTACTCCTCGCCAGTGCCTATCATAGTGTGGGTTGCATGGCAGACATTCCCTTCATGAATTCAGATGTATTTAATGAAGACCTCTGCATGCAGGATGTGTGCGCACAAGTCTAAGGGGCGTCATCCAACAGTGACTTTGCAACGCTTTCTACTGTTCCAAGACATCAGCCCCTTTCTTCTCAGTGCCACTTGCTGCAGTCACAGATGTCTTCAGCTGTGCCCTGACCAGTTCGTCTCCCTCTGCTGAAATCCAGAATTAGTCAGTCACCTCCACAGGAAGATGCAGCATCCTTCTTTAGGGAATTCACAGGCTAATAGGGAACACAGACACGGAAACCCGTAATTGCTAAATCTTCAATCTTGTAAGTAATGGTAAAAGTATGAAGGAATAACAGACATGGTAGAAGATATACGAGAAACATTGTCCTATGCGCAATAGGACAATTCAGTCCCCTTCAAAGTTCCTCCTGCTCTGGTAGCAGAAGCCATGGAATAAATTTTGCTGTGACATGTTTCACACCAAGATGCTGCATCAAAGTGTCAGACACAGTAGTTTTGGGAATCCCCAGATCAGCTTCTAGTTCTTGCACCGTCGGTTGCCAGTCTGTGGATTACAGCCCATACACACTCAACACACTCAGGTGTTCTACTTGTTGCAGGACTTCCAGAACCTGGGTCACTTTTAACAGATTCTTGACTATCTTTGAAGCGTTTGTGCCACACTTTTATCTGCACTGCCCTCATTGCATAGACCCCGAAAGCCTTCTGAATCATCCAGATAGTTTCCGTGGAGGAATGTTCAAGCTTAATGCAAAATTTGATGCAGATTCATTGCTCTACTTGCTCAGTCATCTTGAAAGGGACAGCCACACAGTGCACACGCTCACTCAGTGGTACAACTGACCCCATTGACTAGTACAGTGAAGTCATTATTGTTCAAACATGTGCATCTTCGTGGACATCGATGCCAGGTTACATCGACGTCACGCAGGCTGTTCTTGTTATACTAACAATGGTTGGACACTTTCCAGACAGACCTCGTCGTATATAATGTTCACTACCTTTCGTGATTTCAGACATCCACTGGAGGTTCCTGGATAAGGGGGGACTACGGAATCCCTGATTTTTCCATAATCCATCAAGAAATATTGTTGGCCCTACCTTTAAAAAATACCTAGAATGCAGCCACATCCCACCACCTCCACTGCTATCATTCTGTGATCAGCCACTATCATCTCTCACCTATAATATTATAGTGTTCTAACCAGCTGCCTTCAGTCTAGTCTCAACACAACAGAAGATCCTTAAAAAAAGAAATCAGCCCCTGTTACTCTTATGCTCAAAACCTGATGCTTTCCCAAGTTAGAGGAAAACCCTAAGTCCCTATAATGACACATGTATATATTTCACCATCACCTTGTGCCCCCCCCAGAGCTCCCACTGCCACCGTTGTACCTTTAATCCTATTGCTCTTGCTCAGGCCACTCCGATCTCTGCAACCTCGTAGCTGATCCTAGGAAATGCTAGGTACGCTCCCATTTTAGGGCCTGCCTTTTCTTCCACCTGGATCGTCTTCCTGTGTCCACGTGACTCGCTCCCTCCCTTTCTCCAGGTCTTCATTCAAATCTCCCTTTTCAGTGAGGCCTTCTCCTGTACGCTAATATTTCAGCTCTGCAGCCCTACGTCTCTGGTGCCCCTCCCTTGCTAAATTTTTCTCTTTAGCTCACAGCCACCTTCTGATGTATAATCAAGTGTCAAAGTCAAAAGGTCTCAGACTGCTACCATCTCTAATTTCCTTACATCTATGTTCGGGTACTTCATATATACATGTAAAAATGGGGCCATTTGCAAATGGTTTGGACCACATGTTAACAGGCAATATAATGAGCCAAAATAT
Organism: Carollia perspicillata; assembly: GCA_004027735.1. Taxonomy (NCBI): domain Eukaryota; kingdom Metazoa; phylum Chordata; class Mammalia; order Chiroptera; family Phyllostomidae; genus Carollia; species Carollia perspicillata. The sequence continues at coordinate 2,130 of PVKM010034439.1, forward strand.
AAAATAAAGCTACAAAAACAAAATGAAACATTCTCTCAAAAGCTTATGCTTAGTTAAGTAAGTTGAATTATGGTAAGCACTATTGTATTTGGGAGATCATTTATTTCCATGGAAAATGAGAGACAAGATCTCATGCTGACTAATTTATTGAACAAATTTGTATTTTTCTTAAAAGTCAAAGGTCAATTTCTCATGTGGTAAGGAACAGAAATAAAACTATAACTAATGTCATTATGGCTTAAATTTCCTGGTGAGATTTTAGTCCGTTTTCAAAAGGAAGCAATTTAACTCCCTAGGATCAAGAAAATGGACTTGAGAAATTAGGCTTTTAAAAATATTTACAGACCATACAGACTTTGCTGTTCTTTCAGGTAAAATAAGTTATTTAATTTAACAAACTGGTGACAGGAAAGGATTTGACCATGATAATAGATGTTTTAGAATGATAACGTGGAGACATATTTTCTTCCCAGAATAAGACATTTCAGTTCTTGCTCTTAACATTGCTGTCTCTAATTTGCTTATAGAGCAAAGGTCTGGGGGACGTGGGATTGAGAATGAGTGTTCTGATGCCAGACACTTTCTAACGGCATAAACTGAAGTCAGAGATACTGAACACAGTGTTTAAAGAGACTGTTATTTCATCATGAGTTTTGTAACTTCATAGAAAATACTTGAGGAAATTAGTAGCTTATACTTAGATGTGTATGTTTTATTTCTTCAACAAGGATTTTGTAAGAGAAAGAACACTTAAAAACATTAAGAGCACACCGTTAACTTGGTCTTACACCAGACAAATATGAGGTTCCTTGAAGTTGCTTGAAATAACACTCCCACATAAACTTGTCACCTACAGACACTACACTTCCTTTCTTTCATTTAAAAGATTGGCAACTGGTCTTTCTAGGTCAATTACTACACGCTATTTTTCTTTTTCTTTTTTAAGTAGCTAATGGAAAAGAAGTAGGAGTAGATTAATGGTAGGTAATAGGAAGGATACTTCTAAATGCATGTAAACACACATGTGTCAGAGAACTTCATTTGGAAGCTAAAGGAAGTGCTCTGGGATTATACAGGGGAGCATGTGTGTCTCTTCGAGTGACGAAGGAGACTCCATTACACAGACCAGACTTTTATTGTTCGTTAGCCCAGGGCATTAGTTCTGTTGTTATGATGCGTGCAAATAAGTTTTACATTTCATACGCTTCTTCAGTCAATAACTGTTCAACTGTTTTCCTATATTTTTATTGATTACTGAAATTAATTAAAGATGCAAGGATAAGAAAGCTACAGACCATGTGGTAGTAATTGTTGCTTTGGAAAATATAGCTGACCTCTGGTCTACCTACTGTTAAAAAAAATTTTTATCCTCACCCAAAGAGGATTTTTCAGTGCTTTTAGAGAGAAAGAAAGGGAGAGGGGGAGAGGAGGGGAGAGAGAGAGAGAGAGAGAGAGAGAGAGAGAGAGAGAGAAACATTAATGTGAAAGAGAAATATCAATTGGTTGCTTTCTCATATGCGCCCTGACCAGAAATCGAACTCACAACCTTTTGGTCTACAGGACGATACTCCAACCAACTGAGCCACACCAACAAGGGCCCACCGGTCAAAAGTTTAAGATGTTAAAGATTTCAGGGTTTTCTTCCCCTGCCCCTTCATTCTTTAGTGAAAGGTTTGGAAAAATAAATGACTTTCTCTTGGTTTTTGTTTTTTCTTCCACAGTGCACATCTGGAGCTCGAACCTCATGGCTATAATGAAAAGAGTAGGTTTATAAATAATTCTAGAAATTGTCTTTCCTTAATTGTAAAAACAATGTGATTACGGTTGAAAATGTCTTCAACTAGACACTGCAAATACCACTACTTTCGTGTTTATGTTTCCTTCACAGTTCTCCTCGAGTGTACCTCATTGTTATTATTTACCTCTCGGTATTTTGTGAGGGGTGTATGATGTGCTCTGCTTTCTGACTTTGTTCCTAAGCCAGGATTCTGCTTGTATTCTTAACTTTCTTGCTACCCTACTTTTTTGTCCCACTTTCAACCACTGCTAGTACAAATGATGCTTTGCCTCAGAAAAAAAGTCACTCCTTTAATGTCATGGGAATTAGTTTACTCTTCTCTGTATCATGACTGTATTGGATATTTATTAATTTATTAGCACCTGTATTTAGCAATACTGGCAATAAAGAAGTAAACAGATCCAAATTCTTGAACTTGAGAGGACAGGTAGCCAGGCAGTCGATGCTTAGAATAAACTCTAAAATATTGTGATCAGTCCCATGGTAAGCATGTGTATAAGGGATCATAGATGAAGGAGACAAATGAAAGATTTCTAAGTGGAGGAGCCATTGAGTTGGGACTGGCAGAAGTCTGCCAGAGGGGAACACAGAAGAACATTCCCCCAAAAGGCGCTAGGCTGAGGGAATAACACGGGGCCATAAAGTGCAAGGCCCTGTAGGGACCAGGCAGATAGAGCAAGGGAATGACTGGCCCAAGAACGGGGTGGAGGTTGTGGAAAATTAAAGACTGCATGCATATCCAGAGCAGAAAGTCATAACTTCGCTTCAGTCGGTTCCTGCCATGCAGGAATGTTGGCCCAGTGTTGGTGAATCTTCCATTTTCCACAAGACGATGCAAGTTCTGTGAAATGTCCAAACAAAAAACTTTTTAAACATAGTAAAGCGCAAACAAAACATGCCTGTAGGATGGATGGGTCTACAGCTGACAGTGTTGGCCAATAACAGGTTAAAAGATGGTTAGTTCTAGGTAGTGGGAGAAGGTGGTATGTTCTGGGGGATGGGAGAGATGGTAAGAGTGGTAAAAGATAAAGATGGAGAGAAAGGTTAGAGATAGTTTATTTAAAAAAATCCTCCCCTTCTGCCCTGGCTACTGTGGCTCAGTGGATTAAACACTGGCCTGAGAATCAAAGGGTTGCTGGTTCGATTCCCACTCAGAGCACATGCCTGGGTGGTAGGCCAGGTCTTTAGTAGGGGGTGCACGAGAGGCAACCACACACTGATATTTCTCTCCCTCTTTTTCTCTCTTCCTCTCCCTCTCTCTAAAAATAAGTAAATAAAATCTGTTTTTTAAAAACCTTCCTCTTCTTTATCTGGCAGTTTGGACTTCATTCTAGAGCAGCAATTTCCAACTTTTTTTCATTTCATAGCACACATAAACTAATTACTAAAATTCTGCGGTGTATCAAAAAGATATACTTTTTTTCTGATCTGACAAAAAAAAGTTTAATTTTGATTCATTCACACCAGATGGCCATTGTTGTGTTGGCTGCTATCATTTTTTAATTTGACTATCTAAGGGAAATGTGATCAGTGAGTGCCTCTGACTAAATAGTCAGGTATTGCATGTTTTAACAATTCTATTTTTTTGCAGGTCTAATAGGCAGACATTATTTTGCACTGTTAACAGCTAACTACAATTTATAGAGTTGTAAAACAGCCAAATGCAAAGTTGGAATGAGATAACCTGGAAGAATATGCTGTTGGCAATACAGTTTTCCCTGGAAGTGGAGATTTTTTTTTAAGATTGTGCTTATTTATCTTTAGAGGGGAAGGGAAGGAGAGAGGGAGAGAAATATCAATGTATGGTTGCCTCTCGTGTGTCCCCAGCTGGGAACTGGCCTGCAACCCAGGCATGTGCCCCAACTGGGAATGGAACCGCGGTTGTTTGGTTCGCAGGCCTGCGCTCAGTCCACTGAGCTACACCAGCCAGGTGGAAGCGGAGATTTTTTCCCCCAAATATTTTGTCCATTCTTTATTTAGATAACTGTTATTTATCCATTAATTTATCTCCAGTAGGTACCTCAGGAAGCTTCCCCTCATGCCTTTTACCTAGTTTTAAGTTTCCCTCTACCTCTCGCATGCTTATGAATAACAATAGCTGTGTTTACTCTGTGGCATTATCATTTAATAGTGCCTCTCTCGATTTCTCTTCTATGAGACTAGGATGGTATCTTATTTTTCATTTTCATAGTAGATCTGCAGTAGTTAGCACACAGACAAAATTTACAGGACGTGTGCAGAAAGAATGAGTGAATGAGTTAATTAAGGAACGGCTGGTGGCTGAATGCTTGAGTGGACAGGGCATGAGCAAATGCGTAACAGGCAAACATTTGTCACCCTCTATGGTGCACCCGGGGTGTGAGTAAGGTCCAGTCATCTCTAAATTTCCCCTGAGGATGGTATATCATTTATTATTATTAAATTAAACTGCACGCTTACCTGACTTTTCTACTGCCTTAGAATTTGATATCAGGAAAGTCCTTTATACCTGGCTAACCTTAATTTATATTTAAAAAATACATTCTTCTTATTTCCTAACCACCTGTTCTAGATTTTAAAAAATCACAGGCCTTCTCAAACTATAGTAATACATTTGCATGAATATGCAATTTTTCCATAAGCATAAGTAGTGAACTTGGCCTACATTAGAGAATTTGAGGTGGGCGGTGAGAGAACCTGCACTCCTCTGGTGCCCATGGCAATGGGCCAAACGTAGTGAAGAAGCGAGTTCCTTCTTTCGGACTTTTAACTCTATTCCCATAGTCTTTTGCAAATTTTGTATGCATGGGAGGAATTCGTTTTTTAATAGGTGATTCTATAATCTGTTAGCACTTTCTTTTCGTTAAGTGAACACCGAGTTTACAATGACTAGACAGAGACTATGCCCATAGCCTATTTCTTTAAGTTTCCTCAGCCTGAGATACCAGCAATTCTTGCTACACACCAGCGTGCCTCTGGTGGCACACGGGCTGAAAATCGTTGTTCTAGAGGCAATCGAAAAGGGCAATGAGACAATTTCATGTGGGAAAATGCTACAACAATTGGAGTTATGATAACTTCCTGAAAATGTTCAAAATAATTTATTTTTCAGAGTTTAAACAAATTCTGAATATGTATTTACATGGTCTGTGCACAGATGTAGTGTACTTAGGAGTAGATCCAGTACTTGTTTGTACTTACAATTGGTGTTAATCAAGTTCTCAGGAATTAAATGAACCATAGGACAATTCTATTACCACCACCATCACCCTTGTTTGCGGAAGCACTTGTGTAAATTGGCTGAAATTTTCTGCACTGTTAAAAAGGGTTGTCAGACACCCTCTATCCTCAGCATTAATTGGGAATCAGCCTCACTAAATATTCTTGACATGCACAGTTAGAATAAACAAGTCAGGATGCATCCTTAGATCTTTACCTATTTGTGTGCAGAACTGAGCCAAAGTTGGAGTGACCTCACGCCAGAAGGATGTGGTTAAGCTATAACCCACTGTTTACCTGCCCTCATGGCCGTGGCTCCTGGCCTTGATTTAGCCACAGTTGGCTACCCTTGCCCAACCCCATTACTCTCTTATTTCTGTTCACTGAGTCCTGGTAATGAATGGACTTGAAGGAAAAACTGTTTTCTCTCAGAGCTTCTGTGTCAGAGCAGTGCATTTTAATCGCTGCACACACTGTCAGACTGCAGGCCCATGTTCAAGGTCAGCACTGTTTCAGGCACGCTGATGTGAAAACAGATAATACACTATCGCGTGTATATAGAGGAATCTTGCTGTCAGTGTGGTTTAGGGTTCCTGGCCTCCAGTCCTGGGCTGGCTGACAAGCACTGTGGGAACGATGTGTTCCCTCAGCCCCCCATGACAGTGGGTCTCTGGGTTTACGAAGGTCCAGAGTGAGTTTTGGGTCAAAAGTGGAAACTAATGACTAAAGTTGGACTCCGAGCTTTTAGTCATAACAGGTTTTAGAGCTAGGCCACAGTGAAAATGTAACTTCAAACCTCTGTCAGTGTGGAGGTAACACAGTGAGAAAAGTCACTTTAGAGTGGAACTCTAGATTGAGGATGATGGGATTAGCTTCAGTTGAAGATCTTTGTCAAACCACTTTCTTCTCGGTCTCTCAGTTGATCCAGCTGTAAAATGGGAACAATAATCTGCTCTTTCCTATTTGATGGGAATGACTATCCCTTGAGTATATACTGAGATGTGAAGGAAAAAAAGTTCTTGAAGGAATATATTATTATTCAGTTAAGAATTACACTTGTATAAAAAAGAAAAGAAAATCTCCTTACACTCTATTTAAATTATGACAGATATTTCATTTTAGAAGACTGACCACATAGAAGTTAGCCTTTAACTTGACTTTAATTTTCATTAATCTCTAATGAGTGGTATATTTTACTTGACTTTAATTTTCATTAATCTCTCATGAGTGGTATATTATCTCTGAAGTACAATATAAATGGTAAAAGTGAAAATGAAAATAATCTGAAGAATAGATGATGCAATGGAAAATTTCTGGCCTTTCTGACCCTTCTGCATACTGACAGTCGGGGGAAAGACATGACCAAGTTTCCTCACAGATGTCCACATAAAAACCAATCTTCCATTCTCACTTTCACCGAAAAAGGGGGAAAAAATCCCTGATTAGGGGGAACTTTGGGACTCAGATCTTCTGCTTTGCCAACTTCCCTGTTCAAACTTTCACTACTTTCATTATCGGTATCAATCAAGGCTGTATAGACTGGAATCACTTTTGCTCATTTCCATTTTTAGCGTGTGTGTGTGTGTGTGTGTGTGATTCTTTTAACTCGGTCTCCATTTATTCTTGGAGAGACTCGACATTCTTATTTTCCTCACCATGTTTTTATCTCCTTGCTCAGTCCGTACCTCACGCTGATTTACAGGGAAAGTTTTGTTCCTTTCCTCCTCCGCTACACGAGTCTGTGATCTTTCTTCCTGAGAGAAGTGGGCCACCTGCTGCCGCCTTCTGGTATAGCTTCCGAAACGGGAAAATTCTGGTGGTAGAGCTCAGATGAGTTTACAAAACGAACAACAATCACAAACAGCCACATCAACTTATAAATCAGGCCTATTAACTAAAATAGTTTAAGAATATCAAAAAAATTTCTGTGTCTTTATTATACAATGACGTTTTATTTGCTTTGGTTTGTTTTGTTTTACTTACGTGGTTGGGGTGGAGGAGGCAGAGAAGGCAGATGAGGGGTTTAAAGAGCATTTAAAAATCGCCAAGCCCAGGTCCCACCGCTAAGAAAGTCTGATTTAATTGGTCTGGGATGGGGCCCAAGTATCAGTATTTTATTTTATGTTACAGTTACAGTTTACAGTTTATATTTATTCTGAATTAGTTTCAGATGTACAGCATGGTAGTTAGGCAATTACATACTTTGCAGAGCGGTCCCTCGACCCCAGGATTTCAGTACCCACCTGGCCCCATGCATAGCTATCACAATATTATTGAGGTGTAGTTTAGATCTCTGAGACTGTCCTATAACTAACCATTTGTACTTATTAATCACTTCATCTTTTTCACCCAGCCCCGCAATCAGTATTTTTTGAAAACTGCCCAGATAATTCGAATATGTCAGAATTGAAAACTACTCCTATGATCCCGCTGCTTCTTATTTCTTGGAGTTGTTTCTCTCTCTCTTTTTTGGTTTGGTTTTGTTTATTAGTTTGTTCGTTTGATTTTTCCCAGTAAGCAAAATGGCTACTTTGTCAGGCTTCTTACAAAGCAGAAGTTCCCTCATGGAATTTGAAGGGTCAGTCAGAACTTCCAAATAAAAATTTCCTTTTTAACTTTTTGTGCTTTTCGATGAACTGTGTAAATGAGACAGAAAGAATTTTGTTCAAAATTCTGCTCCTCCTTTCCCTGAACGTGCCAGTTTGAGACAGTTATTTTACTTCTAAAATGAGGAGGTAATAGTAAGTAGATCACAGGGGGTTGGACAAATTAAACAAAATAGTACATGGGCCTCCTACTACTGAGCCTAGTGCCTGACACACGGGAAGTTCTCCGTGAAGTGGAAATTATCAGTAAAGGGAATTAATTGCACTGTGGCGAGTGATATTTCTTTAAAGGACATTCTCTAAAACATCCTTTAATTTTTTTGCTTAAGCCTGGCTTGAGCCCCTAATGGCTTCTTTACAGAAAGCTATATTAACTGCATATGGGCAACTCTGGGCTTTCGATGCATAGCTAAGCAGTTTAACTAAATTTAACTGTGATTTCACTGCCAAAATACACTTCTACTACTATGAGTAGGCAGGGACACAGCTCATATGGCTACAGAGGGGAAAAGCTGAAATCTACTTTTCCTCTTCGAATTCTTACCAAGAGGCTCCCGACAGTGTGTGGGTCTGTCCAAAGCTGCAAGCTGCAAAAGGTCCAAAGATGCAAGCTGCGTTTTTAATCCTTTAAAAATTGCTCTGCAACAATCTTAAATAAAATTTTTAAAAAGGTTTTATTTATTTATCTTTAGAGGGGAAGGGCAGGAGAGAGGGAGAGAAACATCAATGTATAGTTGCCTGTCATGTGTCTCCTGCTGGGAACTGGCCTGCAACCCTGGCATGTGCCCTGACTGGGAATTGAATTGTGATCCTTTGGTTCTCAGGCCCACGCTCAATACACTGAGCTACACCAGCCAGGGTTTAAATGAAATTTTAAAATTAAAAATGGTCTACCTATCCTCTTACCACTAGCATGGTTATTTAAATTTCTTCTTGCTTTCTTCCAACTCTATTGGAATGCCTTTACCCATATTATGTCTTCTCTGACTGAAGGGTCACTATGCCTACTTTACACTTGATCCTTTTCCCTTGGGCTGTAGGGCTGAATAATTAAAAGTGTGGGCTTCAGTGTCAGGTGCTTACCTCCCAACTCTCTGCCATTCTGGCTGTCTGACCTTGAGCACTTCTTTTAACTGCCCTGTGCCTCATGCAGTTGCTATATGGGGTCAGTACATAGATGTTCCATACATTTTGGCTATTGTCTAATAGTTTCTTGGTAAAAGCTTTCAACTTGCCACGTGATTTAAATATTCACTTAATTAAATGCTGATGTAAGTTTCACTATGAAATGTTAATATTTTGAATAGTTTCCAATGTCTCTTAGTGTTTCCAATGTCTCTTAGTGTTTTCTACATTCAAATAATTTTAATTGGCTATGTCCAAGTGTATCGAGCAGGTATACGGAAAGAGAAAAGAATGAAAAAATACGGTCACTTGATGAAAGCACTGTCAGGCAACCACACCAAAACATTGTTATGGATCTCGAGGCTACACAAAATGATTTCTAAGGCTCTGCCTGTTTACTATGTGGTTCTTCAGATATAAAGAAGTTGTAGACACTCTCACCCAGGTGCGGTGTTGATGAGAAGAGAGATAAGATTAACTCTCTGGGCTCTACACTTTTTATCTGCAAATAAAAAGTGACCAGCTGAAGATCTACTAGGATTGGGGGTGATCTGTGATTGTCATTCATTCAACAAATTGTCTTTGCACACCCGTTACTTGCGAGGTGATGCAATGTGAACAAAAGCAGATGAGGCCTGACCTCCTGGAGTTCACTGTCTAGGAGGGGAAACAAGTATTATCAAATGATAAAATGATCAACTGAACGAGTGCAAAATTATACCCGTAACATGACATATTCTAAGAAGGAAACATGGGTGGCACAGTGAGAGTCTAGACTTCAGGTACTTGACCTGGCCAGGGGGTCAGAGAAAGCTGCTCAAGGAAGTAAGTCACAGCCATGCTGAACGGATGAGTCGACACTGATTCGGTGAAAGGGAAGGAAAGCACTTCCTAGGCAAACGGACTAGAAAGTACAAAAGTCCTGAAGCAGGAGGAAGCAGAGCAAGTACAGGGAATTGAAAGAAGGCCAGGTGTCTGGTCCTGCGACAGAGGGGAAGGACTTCCTGTCTCGGGGTGTGATGGAGCACGCTGACACCAGTTTCTGAGACCTGATTCCATGTATCTCTTTCCAAATCCACACTGGGCGATTACGAGCAAAGTTTATAGCTTGAAATTGGCCAAGGTGGGTGTATTTACACTATAAAAATCAGCCAACTCTTTCCCCCCACCCTCCCCCATGTGAGCCAGTTTACTAGAACACCCCTGGAGTGTACTGTGTAAAGCTATGCTCAAATTCAGAATCCAAACATTTTATTTTGTATATGTTATTTATTTATTTTTCTTTAGGATGCCCTGACCGGGGATCGAACCCACAACCTTGGTGTATCAGGGCAATGTTCTAACCAACAGAGCTACCTGGCCAGGGTCAGAATCCAACCATTTTAGATGATTCCTAGTCTGAGAATTAAAGAAGTGCAGAAACATGTCTTGAGAGAGAGAGAAAAAGAGATTGTGATTTCCGGCCATTATCACACCTTACACGGCAAGAGCAAACTAGGTATGAAAAGTGTCCTCTAGCATTCTGGCTTTATCCTTATTTCCTTTCTGTGTATACAGATAAAATGACTTAAACATTTGTGCCAAACACCGAGGGAGGTTTAGCACTCTCCCTGAGATGAGCAGGAATACCCAGGATATGGGTGCCTTTTTCCTCAGGGCCACCTCTCATCTGTACTCCAGCTGAATTCTCTGAACTGTGTGTGCTCTCTTCCCCCTGTTGTGTTCCCCCTGCTAGCATCGATCCACCCTGCTCTCGCTTCACACAGTCATCACGCATCACCAGGCTACTACCCATTTTCTCTCAGACCCAAAGCAGTGCCAACCCCAGGAACAGAAGAAAAGTCACCTTGGACTTCAGGATTAGGCCTTCCTGCCCTAAAGGTCCTGCCTCGGGCGGGCTTTTTCTAGAGCTCCCAAAGCCCAGTACACCTTCTCCACCCCTCACCCTTCTCTCCCTCATCCCCCCTCTACATTCTTGTAATATTACTTAGGAATTTTTAATTTGCAAACTTTATTGCAGATTAGGCTCAATGGGTCCCTTTGCTTTCCAGAAAGCTCATCACGTTGTTTGCTAAACTAAAGAACTCTCAACCAGAATGGCCCTCAATAGTGGAAAGAGCTGACGGCGTGTTTGAAACGATCGTTTTGCTTTAGAGGCAAGATCCTATTTCTAAGCACAGTTCACTTCTCCACCAAGCGAGGGCTTTTCATCGTGGGTATTAATTCTTCCTTTCACAAAAAACATTAATTTTCCTTCATAATCCCAAGTTTGTTATCGTTGGAGAACTGGAAACACTATCTCTTCTCTAAACTGTAGTAGCCTCAGTTCATTTTAGACTGTTACGGAGATCTTATTTTTTTAGTTCAGACTCCCTGGCACAAGTAGAATGAAATGTTCTGCACTCCTCCTCCTCCCTGGGCCTGGAACCCTGGACGCTGGCACGTCCCTGCAGGTTTCCTCGCCACCTCTGCCAGCTTGTGTGCTATTAGCGGCATGCCCTCCTGGGCCCGGAGGAAAAATTTACCTCTGGCTCAGTTTCCTCCACCCCTTCACCTTCTTCTGCTCCTAACACAGAATTCCTGTGTAGACTTTAAAGAAAAGCGTCTGTATTCCATTTCAGCCGTAGAGAAAGAAACTGTTACAGGGTGATAAGATGAAGGCTGCCTTATTACTGAGAAAATAGCTGGCCAGGTGAAATTCAGCAGAGTTTGTCCGCAGCACCTCAGGCTTCCTTTAAGCTTTCTTTGCCAGTCCCTTCCCCATGCCCAGAGAATCTGTTCGATTCATTCTCACGAAGGTGTAAATGACTGATAACATATGGTGTATTATGGCTCTTTGCATTCCATCAGGAGGAAAGCACTTAGCCAAAAGGGCATCTTCTGTGACACATTCGAAATTATTTCTCCCACTTGAAGGGTTACTCCTTGAGACTAGTGTGAACAGAAATAAAAGGCTTATATTTTTTTGGAAGGGAAAGTTTTTATTATATTTAATTGATATAGATGATATAGAAAGTCATCCCCCTTTTTAGAATTCAACTGAATGAGCCTTTCTTTTTTAAGGCAAAACTCGTGGAGAGGTTGAGAGAAAGGAGTTAGTGGCTGCCATTCATTCTCTTAACGTGCATTGCCCATCAGCCCGGGCCCCAGTGCTCATCTCAATGAACGGTAGGCCAGGTCTGGAAAGGAGACATTGAAAGTCTGTGTCGGTCTTGCTACGAGAAGAAGGGGTCCTATTGCTTTTAACCCAAATCTTTCAACAGACCAAATTCAAACAAGGAATATTCCAAAAGCTGAAACTCATCCCTTTATTGCCCCGTCCTTGTTCACGCTGGTGACTTACATTTTAAGGCTTTGACAGAATACTGAGGCTAAGTCAAAGGAACATCATAAGGTCATGACTGGGTTGGATTTGGCAATTCGATCTGCTAATTCCAGAAATCAGGACTAGAGGCCTGTGCAGATAGAAATGAAGGCCAATTAGACATGATTAACCTGTAGATTAAAAAATAAGATAGCACAGCATTTTACTCTGAGACTTTGCCAGTGTAGTTTAATAAATTAAAATGAAATGCAGTCAAGTTGAGACATTAGAAAATGAGGTTAGGCAATATTAAGCAAACATCTCAAGACTTGGTTAATAGATCCTAACACTTTGGGAAGATGGATTCTCTAAAGCCCAACGGTGCATTCTTTTGGGTTTGGATGGTCTTAGCACTTTCTAAGAGAGAGAAAAGGACCTGAGAGAAAGGACCTGCATGACAAACAGGAGAGAAGACAATATTTTTGGTTCAGGTAAATATTAAAAGCTAAGGATTTGTATAAAGTTTTAGAGTTTCCCAGAGCTTTTAAAAGTTACTAATATTTAGGAGTATTTGTTTTCCTTTATTTTTGCGTCTGACTCCACAAGATCTGCTTATAATGACACTACTTAGCTGCTACTAATGGAAAATTTAAAAGTTAAATAAAAATTATATTATGTGGGCCCTGGCTGGGTAGCTCAGTTGGTTGGAGCATTGTCCTGTACTCCAAAAGGTTGCAGGTTCTAACCCTGGTCAGGGCACATACCTAGATTATGGGCTGGATCCTGGTCGGGGTGCATACAAGGCAGCTGATTGATGCTTCTCTCCCTCTCTCCGTTGTTTGTCTCTTCCGCTCTCTCTCTAAAAATCAGTGACTATATCCTTGGGTGAGCACTTAAAAAATTGTATTATATGGATACAGACAGAAAGTGATTAGAAAGTAGAACTAAGGATCCTCATTCCTGAATTATTTTTTAAGTTCTTTCTTTACTCCACCTTAGCTTTCTTCATAAAGCTTTATGCTGTTATAGTGCAAATTGCACCTTGCAGCAAGATTTAGTTAATGACTACCTGCAAATCATTTTAGAATCTCAAGGGAGGAATGTTATTGGAGTGTAGCGCAGTAAATGCTCTCTGTGCAGGGGAAAGCTTCCCCAGCTCATGGCCCCAGGCTTTGATATCATCAGCCCTCATGAATTTCTGCCTCCTGTTTTATAGGGACTTGCTTTTAAGGAGAGAAAAACAGTGCAGACATTATCTAATTCCTCCTGGTAACATTCATGAAAGTTTGGGTGGGGCAGGCATTATTATTACCCAACGCATTCTGCAGAAGACTGAAATAAAATGTAAAGTTAAGTGACTTTCCCAAGGTCAAAGAGAAGCTGAGCGAGATCCAGGAGGATTCCGTTTGGGGTTTCCCAGTTGTCAGCCCCAGAGCTTTCACCGGCCGACT